>OZ014471.1:12991873-13216576 GCA_963965965.1 Trididemnum nubilum | reverse complement strand
TTGGCCAAAATCGGAAATTCAAATGGTTTTTCAGCCCAAAAAAAGGTGATCTCCAAAAAAAAAGGTCTTCACCGAAATTGAGACGGATTTTTCGGCCAAAATTGGAAGATGAAACGGTTTTTCAGGCCGAATCACGGCATCTACTTCACAACTTCGGCACCCAAACTCCTTTGAGGAGGGCTGTTTTCATTTTTTCAGCAAAAATCGGCCTCAAAAGCACCAAAAACGTGCGATTTTGCATACTTTACAGGCCAATGGGGGGAGCTCGAGCCCCCCCCCGCCCCCCTGGCTACGCAACTGCATCCAAATTGAATTTAAAATGGTTATTTTTTCCACAAAATTACAAAAATTACCCTGAGTCTGTTGAGATGCCATACAATTTTTAGTTTTTGGTCAAGCCCCTAAAAAAAAAAAAAAAAACAGTGTAAGAAGTTACGCTGAAATGGTACGAGTCGAAAAAGCTAGATATGCTCCTTAGCAAGATCCTGGGTATACGTGGCTGCCCTCCATCCCCCAAATTCATAGTTAAAATTAAATCATGTCTAAAACTTTAAAGATATGCAAATTTGTGTTGGATTTTATTTTAACTACGGTAACTTAGGTTTAGTTTCTACCGTACGTTTGGCAGGAAATAATTAAACAACAATCGGTTCAGAAAGAGCAACTATATAATTGACAGAGGTGGAGTCGAGGACTCAAGGCTCGAGGCCAAGGCCAAGGACACAAAAAAATCCGAGGCCAAGGACAGCCTTTCCGAGGACAGACACTCTCGAGGGCCAAGGACAGGAATGCTCGAGGCCAAGCCCAAGGACCAAGGACACAAGCGCAAGTGCTCTCCAAAAAAAAAAAAAAGATCTTTACAAAAATTTTTCAGGCGATCTCCAAAAAAAAAAGGTCTTCACAAAAATTTTTCAAGCAATCTCCACAAAAAAACGTTTTCCAAAAAATTTTTCAAGCGCTTCTCAAAATTTTAACAGTTCAAAAAATAGTGCTGTCCTCGAGCCGAGGACAGGCCAATTTTCGAGGACTTGAGGCCTCGAGGCCAAGGCCAAGGACTTCAAAATCTGTCCTCGAGGCCAAGGACGTCCTCAAGGACTCCACCTCTGATAATTGAAAACCTTGAAAACTGGTTGACTACTAGGCTATGTAATTAACTCAGCTACTGGTTATTGAAACTACTAACCCATTTAACGAGTTCGTGTAATAGTGAGTTTGACATTGTACTGACGTTCTGCATCATTAACGTAGGAAAAGCTTCATCCATAAAAGAAAATCAAGTTTGTCCGAGGGAAAACTTAATTATTACAGTATAAGGGGTATTCTTTTTATACGCAATTTATGCTATGTCCAGTTGAAATAATTTCCCGGAATGAAAATAAAACTTGACTCGATATTGATATCACTTTAGAAACCGTTGGCTACTCTACTGAATAAAACAACTTTTACCGCACTAAATTGTTTGCTTCAATTAACTCTCTGAATTTTTATTATACAGTAAATACCGAAATGCTAATCAAATTCGTTAAGATCAAAAAGCTTGCAAATTTCGTTTCGAAACCAAATTCGAGTTGAAAACAAGTTGATAATTGGATTTCCTCATTCCAACGCGGTGGGAAAACTAAGTCCTTTTTGATTAGCAATTACAATACAAACATTATATTTCCAAGTCTACTCGGCAATTTCTTTCCTCCGTTCTACGCAAAAACTGTTATCCGCATGGTTGAGAAATTTCTAACACAAGTCTAAATGGACAAGGAAAATTAATGAACTTTATCCTTGTTTCATTATGACACGCGTTACGGTTGACCAGCTGCTTACATCGCAGGTATGTACGTTGAAATGGCCAAAACATTTGATGCTTCAAATGCTGACGTCACATAACGAAAAGTTCTTTATACATGGCTGCGAAATTTGAAAGAAAAAAGGCAAGCGTACTGTAGTGGAGGATAAATTTTGGTGTTTTAGACGTTACCAGAATGACGCTTGATATTCTGCCAGAATGACGTGGTTGGGTGTTGAGGGAACCTGTGCAGGTCAAAAATTTGTAAATCGTTTACATTTTCAATATTTAGGCCTTCGATTAAAAATTTCTTTAGTTTAGTTTCAGTGGTAGATCTAGTTTCCCAAGCGTTGTTTTCTTCTTTATCAATACCATGAACAAGCAAATTAAAACGCTTATTGTAGGCCTACCCTTCTCTGCTTAGCTGTTCACGTTTATCAAGTTGAAGATAGCCTTCTACTTGCCCTGTTTGCTTAGTGATTTTAGATTGTTGACTATTGATCAACTTACGATCAGCAACTTTCTCTTGTAAAATTTTGAATTGATGTTTTTAAATCAATAAATTCAGCACTTTCAGTTTTGTTCATGAGGTTTTGCTCTATTACTTCGCATGTTTCAGGCAGCTTACCATCTATTTCTTCAACCAGTGCTTGGGTGCTAGTCAAGGGCGTACGCAGGGGGGGTTTTGGGGGTTCAAACCAGGGATGTGGAAGCGGAAGCGGAAGCTGGAAGCGGAAGCGGTGGAAGCGGTAAATTTTTGTGGAAGCGGAAGCTGGAAGCGGTAAATGGGTACCGCTTCCGCTTCCACTTACGTTGTTCGACAATACTCGCACTAAATGTTTTTTTAACACAAAACAAACAATTGAAACATACCATTACTAGAGTTTGTGAAGCCAGCTGTTGCAGAAAGTATCCACTCTTAAACTCGCAAAAATTTGAATCCACCGCTGTTTGCTAAACTCATTGCCCTCAAATGCGAATCGGGGCAATAACTTTTTAAATCTTTGGTTTAAAACTTTATAAATACTGGCAAAGCCATATTTTGCCGAAATTTCAGCAACAATCCCAGTTCACACTTGGAAAACAAAGCTTCGTGGTTTCTCATTTACAAATTATAAAAGGCAGTTAGCGAATACCAAGTTACCAACGCACTATTTTGCAATCTTTCGACTGTTGGCAAATCTCGCAAGTTACTATCGATTCACAACGGGAAGTTTTATTACTCAAATAAAATCAAGCTTTTTGAAGTAATGTTAGTTAACATAGTTTTTAAAATAATTTAATTTCATTGTCATTAAAGTATTATGAAAGAAAACTGAGTATTTTGATGTTGCTTTCGCGTATTCCATTTGACGATTCTTTGCGGTAAGCAATTTAATTGTGAGTGTGTAGCGTTAAATTTGGTGATAGGAAAATTCTCTGGGGACAATAGCGTACGTTTGTAATGTTTGGGTTCGTGAATCACGAAAAAAATACAAAAACAATAGTCGCAGTGCGCTCACTTTCTCAAAACCGCTGTTTTCATTATTGAATTTAATTTTATTGTAAAATACTCACCTACCAAGCAGACGGTACTTCAGTCGATTTAATAAAGTGCCTTTCTTGCAACCACCTATGGAGTTCGGTGACGTCTCAAAGTATTTTCCTACGTCCAAACTTTAAACTTGTTTACGATTAACGATATGCAACTCAATTCATTGTTTTTCTCGTGTTTACAAGGCGGTGAGAATTCGTAGTAGATGACGTAAGTATGTAATAAATGACATGCATATTCGGCGTATAAATAGAGATACGACGATTCAAACTTGATATTTGACCAAGTAAATTTAAGTAGCTCGTACTCATAGCCTAATACGTATTGAGCAGTTGAGAATTAAGTAAAATTATTTTTTTACACTTATTTTTACTCTATTAATATTTTTTACACTTATTTTATATTTTTTACACTTATTTTACACTCACCATTTTCGTTGGATTTTTCTTTTATTATAGCCGCTGTTTTCTTGTGCTTTTTTATTGCACTCACTGTTTTAAATTACTTGTTTTAATATTACTTTTTTTTATTGCACAGAGTATTGTTTTTCTTTATGTTTACTTTTTCTGTGTGTTAGTAATGAAATAAATCGTTTTCACTTTTCATTTACATACCAGTAACACGTTAATGCATTTTATTCATATTATTAGCTAAAAATATTATGATAAATTTTGGTAAAAGTGGTGGAAGCGGAAGCGGTGGAAGCGGAAGCGGAAGCGATGGAGGTGGAAGCGGAAGTGGAAGCGGAAGCGGTTGGAAAATAGGCGCTTCCACATCCCTGGTTCAAACCCCCCCCATTGGTCCGTCGACTAAAATGCACAATAAAGAAAAAATTACGTTTTTAGCACTTCTGAGCCTGTTTTTTTTGCAATGACATGGACTCCAACACGATTTAAAGCCACTTTTGAAACATTTAAGAGTTTCTTCGGGGAGGGAGAGGTTAATTTGTCAAAGATAGAACTTACAAATCAGTAACAACGTCAAAAAAATTGCCAAAATTAGTAAATTTAACCGCTAAAAATGCTTAACATTGGCTTCGTCAAAAATATGGAGATGGGGTTTTAGTATTTGTTAATAAATCAGTATAAGTTAATTTCCGTATTAATCCACTCAAATCTTGTTCCATTAGCCCCCCCTCTATCCCCAATTGTCTCACTCTATATACTGCAGAATGTAAATGCTTGTGAGTTTTTTCAACGTATGATTTTGTGATTTACTGGCTTGTAAATTAGAGGACTGAAATGTTACCATTAGCCACCGCCCACATAGCCTATTTATGCAAACAGTTTGATCAGGTTTGCTCTACCAATTTCTATGCCACGTTTTGAAAGCATTATTTTTTATCAAAATAGCACTAAAATTAAGTTATTTTTGAAAAAAAATGCAAAATTTTCAAGCGCTGGGGGCTCTGCCCCCATACCCCAGTGCCTCCGGCGGCTGGGGCTCTGCCCCCAGACCTCCACACACAGCCCCTCATAGCGAATTTCTGCCGACGCACCCGGCAACTTTGTACTGTTTATAATTATATACATTTTTGTAGCTTTTGCCTTGAGCAATTTTTTTCGATCGTTCAAATGCAAACCTTATGTTGTTAAGTATATATAGATGTACGCCTTGCGCTTAATTGTTTTTTGTTTGAAAAGTTTTATTTGCATTGCGCTCTGTGTGATTTTGATTCCATTTTGTAACACTGCACTAAGTTATTTATTTGCCAAAGTATAGATTGCGAACAAGTTTTTGATGTCACTTTTGAACCCCCCCCCAATTGAAAAATCCTGCGTACGCCACTGGTGCTAGTTAACGCTTTTTCCAAATTGCCAACTCTCATCTTTAGGTTATTAAGGACCTCCAAAATTTGGTCTAACTTGGCTTCCTCTCAGTCTTCCTTCATATTTAAGAATTGTTTGTTGACTAAGTATCTTAAAAGGTTTACCAATGACTTGAAATTAACCACTAGACTGCTAGACGCCACACTTAACCACTCTTTACAGAGCCTGACAAACACGTTCGTCATCCATGAAAGACAATCAATAATGCTGTTGATTTGTGTGGTGATTGTAAAATACTACGACATTGAACGTAGTATATATACAGTACTTTAATAATTGTTGTAAACTACGATATCGTAGTATTCTCCAATTGAACCCGAGTGCTTGAGAAATTGTCTGCATTTTGTGATTTCTCCTCCAAAATACAGTTAAAATTTAAAAAAAAGTAAAAAGTTCTTGAAAAATATACAGTACAGTCAAAAGTCCTAGAAAAAAAGCTAGTTTGGATTTCAGATTTTTGATTCAGTGTTGATTTTTGTAGATCTTGAGGAATAAAACTGATAAATACCAGTACTGAATAAGCACTAACTGCTGTGGACTGATTTTTACATAGCACTGATTTGATAGGTCTAGTTTCAAAGAGCTCAAATCAGCTACTTGCCATAGTTGATGTGAAAAGCCTAGTTCTAGACCTAGTAGAAGTTTGCAGCATGTCTGCCATTCTAACAAAATCGATTTCTAACTTTGGAAGGTGGGCACAAAACAAAGCTGTCAATCTTGAGAAGTTTTTGAGGCTTTACAAAGATGTATTTGCAAAAGGTAAGGTAAAATTCAGAATTCTGGCGGAAGTATCTTTAATGCAGTGTGGTTTCACTTGTTTTTGATCATTCCAGACTCTATAAAATGACTTAATGTAGTTAATGCATTTCTGATTTACCAATACTTTCTTATTTATGCAGAATTTATAATACATTAGGTAGATAGGCTTTGGAATATCTGATATAATGGTAAATAATGTTTCTAAAATTAGTAAAAAATGCCATACTGTATATAAATTTTTTTTAAAACTCAGAAAAACTTTTTGGTAGCTTTTTTGGAATGGTCTTTACTTTTTTTTTTCAGGCAAAGAGAGATGTTCAGATATTTATCAAGCTGTTGAGACAACAAATTTGAATCATTTTCAACCAAAGCAAACCCATAGAAAAAGATGGATGCCTGATTTACAAAACTTTCGTTCAACTTTGAAAGGTAATTAATGTTGTATTATTCATTAACTTTTGCATGTTGGTGCTGTTCAATTGTTAATGTGCCAAGTGAAAATTGTTTAAATGAAAAATTCCTGCTTACTGTTGATATAGTTTTAACGTTCACAGATTGACTAATGCTCAGTGATATTCTGTTATTTTGCCCTTTAAAATTCTGAGTTTTGGGGGATGAAGTTAATAAAATGATACAATTTGATATGAAATCAATTTCAAAATAGACTATACTGGTAATGAAAAACACTTGCACCTATGCAGTGTTGTTTTTTACCCTCAAGACAGTAAAAGTCTAATTATAATTTTGTTGTTTTAAAGCAGCTAATCTGTCATCGTTGGTGCAAAACTCTGCAAGTTTTTTTTTTTACAATATATGATAATTTAAATCTTTACCAACTTTTACAATGTCTTGAATGTTATACTAAATATTTTGCAGAAAATGGATCAAAGCTTGCCTTGCAGTTCAGCTATCGAAATAATGCTTCTGCCAACAACTTTTTTCGTAATAGCATATTATGGAGGCAAGCTCGCAAGGGGCATTTAATTGCGTTTGCAGGATTGTTTTTATTTCAAGAAGAAAATCAAGAATCAGTCCAAAAGTTTAATCATCAGTTCCAGATCTATGAAAGTGTTTGCCAGAACATACAGGTAAAAAATTGCAGTTTTGCTCATTTTTTAGGTTTACTAAATGTTAGGTATAATTTGTCATTATATCGACACAGTATTGGTATGTAAAAAATTAATTACTTCAACAGATCAAGTTTGTTTTAATATTTTAGTTTTAAATTCTAAGCAGAAAATTGATACTTAGGGTATTGTATAATACTGCATAAAGCATTAATTAGATTTACTACATATTTTTTAAGTTAAACACAATTTTGACAATTTTTTTTAGAATTAATTAATTGCATAAAGCATTAATTAGATTTACTACATATTTTTTAAGTTAAACACAATTTTGACAATTTTTTTTAGAATTTGTTTCCTACTTGTGAGGATAAAGATGCTTTGCCCAGTGATTACGGATTAAAGCTAAATCACTTCAAACTTGGAGAGGACAAGCAAATTTCAGATGATGTTGTTGCTTATGATGCTCAGCTAAAACCAGAAGAGGTAAAGTTCAAGTGATTATAAATTTTATTTAAAAAAGTATTTGTTAAATAAGTACTGTATATTGACATTAAAAGTGACATAATTAAATCTTTCCTTTACTCGCTGTATCACACTGCAACGTGTAACGAGTTTTCGTCGCCCGTCTTCTGTCATTGCACTCGGGTAACATGATTTGAAAAAATGTCGCAGTGATGGCGAGCCATTGGCAACACTGTGTTTGATTTGACAGGCCTGAAATTTGAATCTCAGATCTCCCGCTCCAGAAGCGAACATATTATTATTCGACCAACTAGCCATAAAAGTCGCATAAAAAACGACAACATAAATCAAAAAATTTATGTATTTGCTGCTGGTGAAGGAACAAACCCTGATAGTTGTGAAAGTAACCACCAATAATTTCATCCATTCTCCTATATTTTGGTTTTGCAATATTTGGAAAAACTCGTTTTTTTAAATGCGTCATGTGGTAAATGTTTTTTTTTTCTTGACTGAAATGACTGGTTTCAAGGAAGGTGGCACATAGAAATTATAGCTGACAAATGGTTTACTGCTTTACTTTAATGTTTTAGTCGGTACAGATTTCCCAGACTATAGATTGAAAAAATTTTCGTTATCAAAAAGTTTGACTGTTTAAGCAAAGAAATGTTTACCACAACACACCAGTGCTCGGGTCCTTTCCATTATTGACTATTCTAGCTTTTCAGATTATTTTGACACTGTTGATTATTTTTGAAGGATGACATAGTGCCTTGTTCAAGCAGTTGTTTTGATGAAAGTGAAGTGTGGAGCTTTGTTTCTTCGATAACTGACGACTCGATTCAGACACTGCAAAGAGGTAATGAATGACATTGTTATAAGAGTATTTGGAAGCTTGCTACCCTGATTAGGGTTATCAAAAAAAAGTGATGCCCATAATTTGCTGCTTAATATCCTTGTGGAATTCTGAAAGAACAATGTTGTTAGATGCCTCGTCAGAGTCACTTATTAACTTTCTTTTTTTTTTATTTAAAATACAAGCAGTAGCTTGCTTTACAGATTTCGTAGTCAAAGCAGTTTTGCCTAAACATGGTGTGCAGAAAATCCATTCGGTTTTGAGAGATCGCGAGAATGAATTGATGTGTGGAGGTATCGATACAAGTTTTTTCCACAACACTGCGACTCGGTGAGATTATTACTATATTGAAATGATTTAGACTTATTTCAAACTACCGTACTATATGTAAAAGTATCATGTTTGTTTGCAAAAAACAAGTTGTTTTCTAGCAATGGCATTTATTTTGCCAATAAAATAGTCTCGTGAGAAAAAAGTCAACAGTAACGTAGGACTTCTGTTTGATGTTCAGTCAATATTGGAACGCACAAACAGATCTTTGTGTATTTGGAGCTAAAAAACAAGAATCTTCAAAGGTCTTGTTTTTGCACTTGAATCAGATTAACCAATCAATGGCATCACATAACTATGTTGCTAGCTCTTAAAAGAGCTCGCAAAACAATTATAACACAATTTTTCGATAGATTTTGTGCTAGTATCACTCTAGGATGTGTTGAGAAAACCATTTTGTTTAGGACCAAGTAAAAGCCCGAGACAATAAGTTGCACTCATGGGCCTCCACGGATGCTGACCAAAACGCATGATTTTTTTTATTTGCTTATAATAACTTTACTTTCGAGTTAAATTTTGGAGACAAAAAGTACTGCTTTTTTGGTCTTAACCTTTTTTGACTATACTATGCGGGAAATAAAGTTGATAATCGTACAGTATGTTTGGTTTTCACGCCAGCAATTGTGGGCGTTACCTTTTTTGCGAAGGGCCCAGAAACAATTGCTCTCTTTATTGCCCTCTCCTAATATGGCTTTGGTCGTTGACGAATCAATACTAAGCTGCTGCCCCGCAACTTGTTCATAATGACGGTAATTATGTCAACCTAATTCATTTTGAGCAGGAAGTTGCTGAGATACACTTTTTTGTGAGAAGCTGTATCGTTTGGATTGAGGATAGCTGTTTTTTAATTTTCACGAATTTGCAGCCTCCTTTGTTGTGAAATCTATTGGAAAATGCAGTAACACAGATTTATAATTTAAATTTTATTCACAGTCAAATTTAGAAACCCTTAACAGTCTGTTTCACCCTTAACGGGATCATCAGAAGAGAACTTCTAAACAACATAATACAAAAACAAATTGATTAGTTACACTTGATACGTAGATTTGTAAGCTCGATATTAACAAAGTAATGATTACTTCTTTCTTGGCTGAAAGTACAGATTTCTTCTTTCTTGGCTGAAAGTTATTTTTTGCTCTAGATCATGATTAGTGTTAGACAAATTAACAATGGCAATGTAGAAAAGGCCAAGATAATTCTGCTGGTTACTTACAATACACGTTGTACTAAAGCTGTACTAGTACCATGGCAAAAATAATTTGGAACAGCTGTGTTGTTCTAAATTATTTTTGCCTTTCTGAAGCAGACATTGTTAAATATAAAGCAAAAATTAGTCTCATAATATCTCATGATATAGTTGTAAAAAGTGTAATTTTTCTCTTTTTATGCTATACCGTACTCCTTTGCTTTCTATTCAATTCATTTGTCTTTTAGGATCAGCCGCATTTGTAATATTTCAAAAATGCGAAAAAAATGTTTTTCAGTAATGACTCTTTCAAGCCACTTCCCCCACACCCGAACGTTCAGAAGATTGAGCGAATATTTAACGACCGTGCACCGTCTTTGACTTCAAGAAGCTCTAGTTCCTCGTATGACCTGCCGAGTTTGGATGAGGCTTTGTATTTGGTGACAAGAAAGTAAATTCATCTAGTTGTAATTGTTTTTATAGATGATCTAGAGTAGGGTTTGTGGTCGTACTTGTTTTTTACATTTTCATTCGGTTGGGGATTGGATAGTACGAGAAAACTTCTTTGTGCCATCAAAGCACCCAAAGACTTTTTTCTATACTCCTTATTACAACAACAAATGCTGTAGATTTCTTGGTGGTGTTCACCAGGCATATTTAACTTCATTGAATTTTGGCGTTCCTCTTGTGATAAGCAGTCATATGCCTTTCTACACTACAATTGTAGAGTGGTTTTTGTATTAATACGACTGATTCTCACCAATAGAATGCTAAATTCAATCAAACCCCTAAATATTGGTGCGACATAGCCAAAGCAAGGCAAAACTAGATACGAGTTTGCCAGCAAATCCAGTGAACGTCCGACGCGTAGCTAATGCTGTGACGCTCAAAAGTACTTTTTGTCTACCGAAAAATCAATTATTCAAAAATATCTGATTATGAAACCTCCAGAAAAGTAGAGTCAAAATATTTCTCAGTTAAATATCTCCTTATATAAAACACTGGCACCCTAGCTTGGGCCGTTCAAAAAAATTGATTTTTGGGGGGGTCCCCAGGGTGTGGCACCCCCAAACTACGTCAAAATATTTGTCTGTTAAATATCTGCTGATATTAAAACAAACTGGCACCCTAACTTGAATAATTCAAAAAATTAATTTTTGGGGGTCCCCGGGGGGATGGCACCCCCAAACTATGTCAAAATATTTGTATTAGATATTTACTGATATCAAAAAAAAGTAGCACTTTAGCTTGAACCGTTCAAAAAATTGATTATTGGGTCCCCATTTTGGGGGGATTCCCGGTGGATTTGCCCCAAAAAATTTCGGGAGAAAAAATTGCGTTTGCAGCTCAACAACTTTACACAAATATTAGATTTCGATGTTTTGTGGTTTAGGAGAAGAAGAGCGTACAAAATTTAGGAAGAAAAAAAAAAGAAAAAAAACCTCATCGCGGCCAAAAGTGGGTTGGTTGGGATGAAAGGGTATCGTAAGACATACAGTACAACCTAATGAAATATTTTTTGCCGTACTTAAGCCGTTTTTGACTGAGACCGCTTTTTACGCCAAACTTGTTGGGCGGTTTTCGGGTTCTAAAACCAAAGTCACGTGACCTATTGCCTCGAAATTTGGTACAAACATATAACTCATTAATCTCAAACTGCTGTCAAAATTTCATGTAGCTAGACTCAATCGTTCACGAGTTATAAGCAAAAGTCTGAAATTTCGCACTCGTTAGTTGGAAAATGGCCGAGTAAAAACTAAGGAATACGCGACGCGAGCGTCGGTCGTTCCAACTAGTAGATTTTCCTTTTAGATACCAATATACGTTGCGTTCTTACCTTGAAGAGAGAAAGTTTGGGTCTGAACAGAGCATGTTGGTGATTGCGCAGTTGTTGGAAGCTGTTGCGCATTTGGAACGTCATAATATGGCTCATCGTAACATCACTGCCGAAAATATACTGCTCGAATTTGATGAAGGTACCTTCTTTGAAGACACAATGTCGATTGGTTAGTTAGTTGCAGTAGATTGTTTGCGTTGCCAGCTGAGGAAATGAACAAGCCAAGAAGGTTAGGGTGGTGTTCCCTGTTAGGTTTCGGTGCGGATCAGGATTTCTTAACGTGGCTAGGTTAAGGCTTCGCGTCAAAATAACGTAAGGGCCTGCGACCGAGCTTTTTGAAGTAAAACGATTCGTTTCAAAATCTTTGGCGTCAAGCTTGCGGCGTCCACGCTGCCTTTATCGGGAAACGGCGTATAGAAGAAGCCTTTAAAATTCCATTTTTAGATGGATATCCTCATGTGGTGTTGGGAGGTTTCGATCAAGCGTATTGCGCCGCATCGCACAAAGACATGACAGTGCCCTTTCAGCATCCCGATTTAGATACAAGAATAAAGGAGTTGTCTTCTCAACCACCAGAGGTAACTCTTGGATGTTGTGGAATAAATTTTTGTCACAGCTCTGTCGTTCTGGGATTTTAAGATCAATAAATTGACAAAGATAAGACATAAGGAGTAATATAGATATAGAGTATCATAACTTACATTAGCGGTGTACAAAATCTTAAGTAAGTAATTGTAACAACGATAACACAAAAATAAGGAAACGAAACTATTATTTTTTGTTTCAAGCCAGCCCTTTTAAAGCATATTGATTTTCTACGCAATTGAAGATCACGTTCGTGGTACAGAGTTTTAAATAGGTTCGATTCTTAGTTGGATCGAACCAAAGACTTTAAAAACTCTTTTACTTGCGACATTAGAAAGCTATTTTGAGTTAAAACTAAACACTGGATAAAAACTTTGACTGCTAAACTGATAATTGTAATTATATTTTTTTACCAATTTGCTTGATCAAGGACAGCGGTGGGACCTTTCGTTCTTGAGTCATATTGGTACCTGTCCACCACCCGCGGTGGAGACTTCACACTGTCCCAACGTTGCTTTTTGGTTTTTTAGTATCAAGCAGTAAAGCTTCTGATACCGATTTTAATCGTTTTTTGTTTAACCCGACCAGGAATTGAACTCGAGTCCATCCATTTCAGTAGCAGACGCTCTATCCAATTGACCGGGGATCGATTTGAGTTATGAGCATAATTATAAACTTAAAAGTGTGAATATCTTGGTGTTAAGGTTATAAGCCAGTGCATTTACGCCCTCCATAAACCATTGAACGTTTGTAGATATCTAAAGCTACCGCTGGTCGATTTCAGTCGGTTGATTATTCGAAGTCGGACGCTTGGATGGCTGGTTGCGTCGCCTATCAGATATTACTTGGTCGGAATCCGTTCAAACGTAGGTCGTTGTTGTTGTTGCACATATTTATCCTCCAGTCAACGGACAGCTTCAAACGCTAACTATTGGACAATCCGCACCCTTTTCATTGCAATGACTACGTCGTGCTTGGAGGAATACGCACCTCCTTAGGAGCTTCTAGTGATCTAATGTTCCTGCGGATTTTTTCGAATTTTTGTCCACTGAGTTTGCTGCTTGTTCGAAGGTACCAAGCAAAGGTAATCATCGTTAAGCGTCGTTTCCAAGGACGCAACAACGTTTCCGTGGTTGAACTCAGATCATGCGATCAGAGTCGCCGTAAACTTGACGCCTTTACCGTCTTGACCGCGCTGTCTAGTTATTTTTGACTTGAGGAAATCGGCAGACTAAAATAGACTAAAATAGAAAATAGACTAAAATAGAAATAGACTAAAATAGAAATCGGCAGACTAAAATAGCAGAGTAAACCAGACTGTATGCAAAGATAAATCAGCAACTTTATCTTCATATCCCACAATTTTGACGTTTAGGAATGGGAATGGCTTTTGTACCAACGCCAGACTTGCCAGAGTTTTTGTGGTGCACGATATCGCAGATAGCTGAGTGGAGAATTTTTTGCACAAAACCACACTGTACAAACTTTTTTGTTGAATTTTATTAGATCCTGATAGCAATTCGGTGGTTTTGGATTCTCGCACATACAAAGATGAGGATCTACCTGGCTTAGAACATGCTGATGTTTCTGGTGTTTTTAAAATCGTGGTGGAAATGCTATTGACTTGCGATCCTAAAAAAGTAAGCTTGATTTTTGTTCATTTTAGAACTGAAAACTAATGTCTAATTTTAACTACCAACAAAACGTATTTAGTGCCTACTGCCTAGTTTAATTTGCGTGGTTGTGAGATCTGCTCCTAAAACGCGAGTTGTCGCGAGTGCGTTAAGGTGCTTTTTTAGGGTGTTTCAAAATTGCGCCACTCTCAAATTTCACAACGGCTCAGCAAACTCTGATGGAGTTTTCGCAGCTGATTACGAATTTGATATTATTTTTGATTATGATGTCATATTGAGGATTCAGGACAGTGTTCCCTCTAAGCTGTGCCCGTGTGCACGCACACACAGATTTCAAGGACTGCGCAGACGCATAAATTTGCTGTGCACAGACATATTGTTTTTGATCATACAAATACAATAATAAGACAGGCACTAAGCTCTTCGGGCACAAAAACCGCTCCTATTCAGACTGAAGATCTTTTTTTTTGTAAATTCGGACACAAAAATCGCTCCATATCTTGAAGAAGACCTTTTTTTTTTTTTTTTTTGGTCTTCGCCTAATTTCGGACACAAAATCCACTTTATTTCTTGGTAAAGACCTTTTTTTTGGTCTCACCTAATTTTGGACACAAAAGCCGCTTTTTAGTTTTACGTTATTTTTCAATTTTTTGCGTTATCTCGAAAACTGTACGTCATGGCACCTTGATACAGTATTTACATCAAACGACGCAAAATACACGATTTCCTATCAGTGTTTCATGGATAAAAATGGTGCATCTTCAACAGAAAATAAGTTACTTAGAAAAAAGCGATTTTGATATGTTGTTAGATATGACATCACAAACATAAAAAACACACTGACGCTATGAAATTTGCTTGTTTTCAATCGCTCTTTTGACTGAAAACCAGCATTTATGCGTTGTAGGTGACTGTAATTGGATTGGTGTTTGGATTTAGAGTGAGATGGGGCAAAGCTGGGATAAATCGGGCCAAAATCATGGGGAAATCCCCACAATTTACCCGATTACAGTGTTTTCATGCAGATTGACTACCAAAGTGATTATTTTATTATCAGAATTTTTTTCTCTGCCATATCGTCAGTTGATTTGTTAAATCGAAGTTTGTCTTACGAGCTGTTCGTGTGGTTATCACTTAAGTGCTTCTCAGCTATTCTTGAACAGTAGTGTCTCCATTTTATTTGTTTGTTTTTTGATGTTTGATTTTACCTTCGCGGGAAAACTTGGGCAATTTTTAATTTATGATTGCTACCCATCTTTTACTCCAAGATTTTCAACTGCTACTACTATTCTTTGGGGCTGTAAAACAAAAACGAGTTGGTTTCGCTATATGGCTGTTATAAATATTGGATATTCTTTCGGGATTAATTGGTTGGATATTAACAATAGTTAAAATACCTTGGAGTAAAAGATGGGTAGCAATCATAAATTAAAAATTGCCCAAGTTTTCCCGCGAAGGTAAAATCAAACATCAAAAAACAAACAAATAAAATGGAGACACTACTGTTCAAGAATAGCTGAGAAGCACTTAAGTGATAACCACACGAACAGCTCGTAAGACAAACTTCGATTTAACAAATCAACTGACGATATGGCAGAGAAAAAAATTCTGATAATAAAATAATCACTTTGGTAGTCAATCTGCATGAAAACACTGTAATCGGGTAAATTGTGGGGATTTCCCCATGATTTTGGCCCGATTTATCCCAGCTTTGCCCCATCTCACTCTAAATCCAAACACCAATCCAATTACAGTCACCTACAACGCATAAATGCTGGTTTTCAGTCAAAAGAGCGATTGAAAACAAGCAAATTTCATAGCGTCAGTGTGTTTTTTATGTTTGTGATGTCATATCTAACAACATATCAAAATCGCTTTTTTCTAAGTAACTTATTTTCTGTTGAAGATGCACCATTTTTATCCATGAAACACTGATAGGAAATCGTGTATTTTGCGTCGTTTGATGTAAATATCAAGGTGCCATGACGTACAGTTTTCGAGATAACGCAAAAAAATCGAAAAATAACCTAAAAAATGGAGTCCTGAACCCTCAGTATAACGTCATAATAAAAAAATAATATCAAATTCATAATCAGCGGCCAAAACTCCATCAGAGTTTGCTGAGCTGTTACGAAATTTGAAAGTGGCGCAATTTTGAAACACCCTTGTGCGTTTACACTGGTCGTGAAGCAATCAGAATTTGACGTCGTTGACAGCTTGCGAAAGGTTTCAACCGGTCGCAAACTTCGCGAGTGGTTGCTTAACAAAGACAAAATGGTTGTTGAATGGCTGGCCTAGTTTGAGCGAGTGACTTAAGCGACCACTCGCGAAGGTTGCCAACCTTCGCTACGCATTGCTTTTCGTCCCATGTAAACGCACCTTTAATTAATTAGATCACCAGATTTTTTTCAACTGTAAACCCGATTATTGATTTTGTAATGGTTGATTTTGAATTTTTACTAGTGGATTTTTAAAACGTTTTAGCGACTGAGTGCTGCAGAAGCTGCCGACATTTTGCACTTGGAATTATTTGCTGGAAATGCTACAGCGTTCGGTGCTTCGATAGGGGATGACACCAAATGTGAAGGACTGAGGAACTGGTTGGAAAATCACTATGCGGAAGCTGTTGCGAGAAAAAACGAAAATTCAGTCCCTTTTCAAATGTGCCAGAGCTTTTTCAATCGTTTGAATTCGAACCAGTTAACCGTTGCTTTTCGCTATTGGGAATTGCTGCGGAACTCAGAAAGTTTCTATTACGTTTGCTCGCAGGGTTGTCAGAAACTGTATTGAGTTTAAGCTTCTATGTTTGCGTTTTATGCACTTGCACAGAATTTTTGTTGTTGGTTTTTCAAATTTGTAATTGCTTGATTTTGTAAAGTTTGTTGTGATATGCTGTGTTGAATAATGAATGCTAGCTGTAACATATGCTTGGTGATCAAATTATTTATCTACCATAAACAAATTTTTGGTTTTTAACTAGGGAGTAAAATAAGCTTGTAAACTGTTCGTTAGGCACTTCAAGAACTTACATCAATACTTGACCACGTTTACACGTTACCGAAGCAAGCAATTATAGCAAAAAATACTTGTGATGGCTTCTAGATTATTTTTAGTTTTTTCTGGCTTTTTCCGAATCTCAATTTAACTAATGAGCTCTTCATGTTAAATGAATGGTTCATTATAATGATCTAACCTACATTTTGTAAATAAAAGATTAATGCACTGAAAACTGTAGCTTTTGCAATGAGGTTGATAGGTAGCGGGTAGCCTATTTATAATTCATCGGTAATTGTAGTACACGTGTTCTTCATCCGCACTCCACACTGACAAAATCAGATTACCCAAGTGCGCGTGACTTAACTGAAAGTGCGGACTTTATGGTCGAACTAGAAGTTAGTTCAAAGAAATTTTATTTTTAGCTGTTTTAATCGTTCTCCGTAAAAGCCGAAACTATGCCAACAATAAAAAAAAGTTGAACGAGTTACGATACCATTGGAATTACATACATTTGTGAGTATTTTTGGGAAATCATTTTGCTGTATGAATGGTGGTGGTAATACAGCTTCAATCGTAAACTTATTTTTACCTCTTAAGAAAGGTTAGCAAACAAACTCAGGTTAAAATTTCAGTTAGCGGTGTAGTACTATTTAAATAAGATTTCCTCCAACTTTAGTTATTGTTTGCTCAACTGTTTCCAAGATGTTCTACTTTGACTCGTTGTTGTATCCTTCGATTTTGACTAGACAGCACTGATGCTTCACTATTCAGTGCAATGCGGTTCCTTCAGTGGGCAGTAATTAGCGTTGCGATGAATGGCACAAACGCCAGACTGTAAGCTAAGTAATTAACGTCAGTGTTGCCGACTAATGTCGCACTAAAGTCTTGGTACGGAGAGATTTTTTTTAAGTTGAATATTTATAGCTGGATAGAGAAGAATGGAGCAGTGTCGCGGTTAGAGCGTTGTTCTAGGTAGGACAAAATTTCTGGGAGGGGTGACAAAAATTGCCTTTTCTACAATACGAGCATGCTGTGTCATAAGCCAGGGTTCGAAATTAATGCTTGCCCGAGGCAAGCTAAAATGGTCTCGGGCAAGTTATTTTTCGGCTTAAAGCCCAATTCACACTGTCGTCGCGATCGCGTCAGATGACGCGTTTTCAACGATCCTGACGCGTAAGCGCGACGACCAATTCACACTGAACGATTTGGTCGTCGCTTTAACCACGTGTTTGCCATGACGCGCTGATGCAAAAACTCGCGGTTGAACGACCGCACGACGAAGTAGAAATGAGTTCTACTTTGTCGTTCGTCGTGAGAGCGTTGTTTCTGCAAAATGGATATCAGAACTTTTTTTGTTGAACTAATCGTACAGAGTAATTCAGTTTATTGCTCTATTGCACAAAAACTCTTGTAATGCTCAAAAATTTAGCTGAAAAACATTTTGACGAAAAAAAGTGAAAAGTTAACAAAAAATTTGATTAAAACGTAGGCAAGAGTACCCAAGAAACAGTTTCGTGCCATATTCAATGACATGTCAAGGTAGATGCTGCCAGTAATCTAGCGCAAGATGCACACTTTGAATATAGTGTTTTCTGTCATTTTTTTAACAAGAAAAAAATTTCATGCAGTCAGGTTATGATTTTCTCCTTTGCCACAAATATTCGATTGTTGTATAATAGGACGACCGACTTTCTCGTCGCGTATCTTTTTTTTTTCTTTTTTGTTTTGTTTTAGTTTTTCATATTTCGCTAAGAAAAGTAAAAGTATGAACTTGAAATGTATTTTTTTTTCGATATTCACGTAACAAAAGCATCTGTCTTTCAAAGCAAAACTTAAAAACTTACTCTCGCAAAAATATAATCAAGATACATAAACTTATATATTTTTATTATTGCTAAATATAACCACTATAGTTTTCCTTTATTATTTTTTAACATTATGTGGTTTCTGCTTCCCCCTCTCCCTCTTTCTTCCCTTCTTCTCTTTGCTGCTATTGTTTGTTTGTTTGTTTGTTTGTTAGCGCGCGTTCTCAAAAAAAAAAAAAAAAAGAAGATTAGATATTACTGAACAAAAAGTAAAGCTTTAATAACAATAAGTGGCTGCAGACACGAAGACAAAACCAGTCCCTTCGCAGTCTCCTTGTGCCTGTTTTACTATCATTTTTACCTTGCATTGATTTATGCTGAATGTAGTTAATTTATTTCCATTTTGCAATAGCCTACTTTGTGCTGTTTATCTATAACAGTTAACAAAATAAATTTCAGTTTTGTTCAGTTCATCTTTTGAAAGAGATTAATCCCGAAAACTAAGATTTTCAGAATAAAAATCCCAAACCCGGGTTTAGAAATGCATAGCCGAACCAGACACCCTAGTCAAAACAAGCAGTTTTAACTAAGAAGAGATTTCCAAACGTTTTGAAACTTTTAATCGGAAATTAATTTACAATTTCAACCACAGCTAATTTAGACTTTTGCATCCTTGGTGTTTCACGTTAGACCATTTGACATCAAGAATGTCAAAAAAGAAGAAGCTTAAAGCCATCATTTCAGTCTTGCACCTTCCCTAAACAATGTTTGACATTTCTGATAGCAACCGACATATCGCGCTTGGTGTGCATCGCAAGCAAAAAGCTCGTCGTCTCGTCGCGTTATGCTGACATTTCAAAATCGCGAAGGGCTGAGCGATGACGTCATGTGACGCGATCACGATGCCAGTGTGAATGGGCCTACTTGCCCGACGGGCAAGCTAACAAAATATAACGTATCAAACAACATCAAACAAGATTATTTAGAGATGCAATTTAGGTCCGCTTTTGTTGGAATAAAATAAAATGTAAGAAGAGAAAGCTGTTGCTATCTTTGTTTTAGCACTTTGCAACCATTACAATGAACACTTTGTTTAATCGAAAGCACATCATTAATCGCAATTAACACTTCTTAATCGCAGGCATGGGTGCCGATCTTTGTTGAGCATTGGGGGGGATAATTTGCAATTTTACCCCAATTTTGCCATATTTTCAACATTCGGGGAAATGAACCTCGACCACGATTTTTTTCAGGCAAGCAAATTAACTGAAAAAAAAGGTCTTCACCAAAAATGGAAGACTTTTTTCCTTGAATTCAAGTAAAGACCTGCGCTCAGACGCAGACCAGAGTCAAATTATTGGGGGGGATGCAGATGTTCACCATGCTCAAATTATTGGGGGGAATATAGTCAAATTATTTGGGGGATATATCCCCCCGGGCTTTGGCACCCCTGACCTCAAGTGATGACTTATTATGGCATTACATTATTTCATTACATAGATTACATCTATGTTATTAAAAATTTCTAGACATTTTTTTATTTTGTAACATTATATTGTCCAGAGGTGGAGTCGAGGACACAAGGCTCGAGGCCAAGGACTTGACCTTCGAGGCCAAGGCCAGGGGTGCCGATCTTTGTTGAGCATTGGGGGCGGGGGATAATTTACAATTTTACTCCAATTTTGCCCTATTTTCAACATTGGAGGGATGAACCTCGACCACGATTTTGTTAAGGTGAGCAAATTAAGTGAAGACCCAAAAAAAATAAAAGGTCTTCACCAAAAATGGAACACTTTTTTTCCCCGAATTCAAGTGAACACCTACGCTCAGGTGCACACCAGAGTCAAATTATTGGAGGAGATGCAGATGTAGACCATACTTAAACTATTGGGGGCAGACAGTCAAATTATTGGGGGATATATCCCCCATCCCCCACGGGTTTCGGCACCCCTGATAGCACGCAAATTTTTCTATACTTAGACACACTTGGCGACTTTTTGACACGAAATGCTACGTTTCCTAAAAAAAAATTTCCATGCTTGCCCCGTTGACTGCTGTTTCAAATATCACAAGTACAAACCCCGCGTTGCATAAAGGCAACGTCAAGAATTTTGCAATTATTTTATTATGATTATTTTAGCTCTTACAACTTTTGCAAAAAATTTCGGCTTTTTAGCTGGTGCAGTTTCCAAAATATTCGCGATTGGAAATGCATTACAATCAAAAAAATTATGTTTCGCGTAATGCATTTGAAAAAAGTTATTTATTAGGTCACTTTATCATAACAATCACGCACAAACACTTGATTCTCGCAAATTCCCTGTTTTTGCCAAGAATACATTTTACCCATTTTTTTTTCTAAAATAAACAGCCTCAAAACTTATTGTGCCTATTTTTTTTCGGCCAAGTTGAAATTTCCACGGGCAAGTAA
Organism: Trididemnum nubilum; assembly: GCA_963965965.1. NCBI lineage: Eukaryota > Metazoa > Chordata > Ascidiacea > Aplousobranchia > Didemnidae > Trididemnum > Trididemnum nubilum. Next base: position 13,195,484 of record OZ014471.1, on the reverse strand, counting down.
ACATTTGATATCACTTGCCCGACGGGCAAGTTGTCAAAAAAGTTAATTTCAACCCCAATAAGCGTAGCCAAGATTTTTGGTTTGGGGGGCCCAAACCATACGCAATGACGCCATTAGAAATTTTTGAAAGAATAGCTTTTTGTGGAACAAAGGTGTTGTAGAATGTAGATTGGAAGACCAGAAGCCGTGTCCTGTGTGGTGGTACATAACCAGGATTTTGGTGAAGGGAGAGAGCTTAACCCCCCCAAACTAGTGTAAATGTATAAAATGGGAGACATGTTAAGCAAAGTAGTATAATTCATAACAATTTATTGAGCAACTCAATGTTTGAATAAATAATTCTCATAAAATAAATTACACATTAGAGTGAGAGGCAAGGTGGATGCGAAGGGACTGGAAAGTTATCAGGTCGAGCAACCACCTTGCCAGTCACACTGCAGTCTAAATAAATAGCGCAATGAGCTAGAAAACTAAGAAGAAAAATAAATGCAAATAAAAACGTATCACTGACGGGGGCCTGGGGGTGGAGGCCTCAGCCGCCGGAGGCTAGAGAGTCTGGGGGCGAAACTGCCTGCCGCTAGGCGATTTTCTAAAATTTTTAGCTATTTAAATGCCATTGGATCATAATTCCCACGTGTTTAGAGCCATTTAAAAGAACTGGATTTTGAATATTCGAAAGCCAATTGAAAAAGTTAAATTCTTCAACCCTACTTTAACTTACAAGTTAAGTTCAAAACACCTTTAAAATCTTGCATTTTGGGGTTCAATTTTGTAAGTGATTTGACCCAGGTAGGCGAAAGCGAGGTACATTGCCTCCTGCAATATTTTAGCAGTGAATAATAATCCACTCGAAGATTTTCTATACAGATTTTTGTTTTGTCATAAAAATAACCAGTTGCAAGAGTACATATTACGACCAAGGGGCCAAGCCCCCTCAATTCAGATTTAATAATTTGTTGAATGAGCATTTTCCCAAGCTAATTTCTTTTCAAAAGTATTTTGTCGCATAAAAACTGACGAGGTGGATTGTCACTTAAAAATGGTACAATAGATGGCTACGCCTACTAACCACATTAGCGTCCGGACCGGATTTACATTGCGCGGAGCCCTAGGCACTTTGAAGATTATAACAACATCTTCCTGCCAAATACTGTTCAGGAGAAGACCAAAAAAGGTCTCTGCATCTAAGCGCGGGGGCCCTAGCTGGTAAGCTACTGTGTCATATTATGATGGCTAAATCCGGCCCTCGTTATTGCATTACATTCATAGAAAGATTAGATGTGGGCCTGAGAAGGAAACTTTTAAAACGACAACCTTCAATTTCTCATGGGTTATGTATAGTTACATTTAAATTGACAGATAAAACCTGAATTGAGGGGGAAGCCTGGTTGTCACAACCAGTAGCGTACGCAGGATTTTGAAAAGGGGGGTCAGAAACTTCGGAAAATTTGAAAGGAACATAGATCAGAATTTGAAATTGTCATACTTAAATTTCGTCCCATTTTTCGCCCAAATTCAGGTGAAGAGCAAAAAAAAAAGGTCTTCACTCAAATTTCGTCGCATTTTTCGCCCAAATTCAGGTAAAGAGCAAAAAAAAAAAAAAAAGAAAAGGTCTTGACTCAAATTTCGTCCCATTTTTCACCCAAATTCAGGTGAAAAGCAAAGAAAAAAAAGAAGGTCTTCTCTCAAATTTCGTCCCATTTTTCGCCCAATATCAGGTAATTTCGAGCCCAAAGCCTGATGCCCAATTTTCAAAGGGGGGGCCATGCCTCAATTTTGCTCACTTTTCTATGCAATTTTGCAATCCTGGCGACCCAAAGGGGGGGCCATGGTACAATGGCCCCCTACCTAAATACGCCCCTGGTCACAACTGTTGTTAATTACTGTTGTAAGCGAAAAATGCTAGAAGAGACTGAAAACGAAGAAACAATAGGCTTTTTTGTCACATTTTGTCATTGATGACATTTCAATTAGGCGCCCTCCCCCCTCCAGCTACGTTTACGTGCTGGACTGCTTTGTTTTAAAAATGAGAACGCTTTCAGCAACCTCTGAAGCTGAGTTCAATTCATCGGTTGGAGCGGGTATGGGTTTGAAACCATCCGAAACAAAAGCAGCGGTTATTTTTGCCATTCGGGAATAAATTCAAGTTTAGACGTGAAGGAGCCAGAAGGTTAAAATAACCAAGGGCACCAGAAGCGTTTGCAAATAAAAAAGTGGAAGGAGTATCGGTAGCTTCAGAGGAAGGAGGATTCGGACCGGGTTGAGGATCTCTACAACTTTTCATGACAAACCTATCCATTACTGTCAAATAAGACTCGACAAAACGCAGTGTAAAACAGTTATTGAACGACTTTTTGGCCAAGGTGAAAGACATCACGTGCATTCATTGCTAATGCCAGAGCAGTAGCGTAGCTAGGGGGCGGTAGGGGCTCGAGCCTCTTTATTGGCCTAAAACCAATGCGAAATAGCGTGTTTTTAGCACTTTTAAGACTGATGTTTGGTCTAAAAACGAAAATAGCCCCCCATAAAGGTAATTGGGTTGAGACTACGTGAAGAAGTTGAGATGATGTGGACCAGAAGAAGTGGTTCTCAGTCTGCATGAAGACCGTTTTTTTTCTTTTGGAGATCACCTGAATTTGAACAGAAAAACCACCTCAATTTAATTCAAGACTGATGAAAATTTCGGTCAAGTTTGTGTACTGATGTTTCAAGCTTCCAAAAAAGCGCCCCCTTTTGCGAAATCGTGGCTACGCTACTGTGCCAGCGTCCAACAGCAATCGCACCTAACGTCAAACTTTCGATTGTAAAGTAATTGCTTTTGAATCACGATAAAATTTTGCTATTTTTGTCGAAGATTTTCCTAAGCAATTTGTAGCTTGTCAGCTAAATCAAGCAAGGATTGCGGTTATGCAATATGCATACCGGGAGCAATCACAATCAACGTACCGATATAAAAGTTTTGTGAAACGCAATATTTCGCATCAGTTCAAATCATTAATCAACAGCTTTTTCAATAGGCTGCTGACCAATATTTTTCCCTTTTGTAGCTTTAGGGTTTGGGGGGGGGGGCAAAATTTTTGTTTGGGGGGAGTCATCCCTTCTGGCATCCAGTTGCTGCAGCCCTCTGAAATGGAGTTGCAATAACGAAAAATTGCCTTGTTTACAAAACTCCAGTGATTTTGTCTGCTCATCTCTTTTAACTCCTATAATTGCTGTAATTACTAAACAATGAGGTGATTGGTGTGATTCGTAACTACGGATGTTCGATAACTTCGCTTTGAGTTTTGAAGGCCATTTTGAGAACTCCCATTAACGTGGCTTCGCCAAATTTTGTCCTATTTTGTATTTTTATTATGTGCCGATCCTAAATGTTTCGTCTATCTAGCTTGAGTGTTTAAAATTTTTGAATATGGGAAAACTCGTTTAAAGGGGATCTCAGCATAGTGGCACGCTACCAAATTTTACCTTTCCTTTACATTTACCCTTCTGAAAATTTTCCTCTGCCTAGATTGAAAGGCTAAAATTTTTGAATTTTGGAGAACCCGTTTGAGAGAAACCCTCATAGAGACACCCAAGTTTTGTCTTGTTTTACGCATTTCAATACTTACCCATTCTGAGAATTCGAGCCATCCAACTTGAAAGGTTCAAAAGTTCAAAATTCTTGAGCGCCCGATTGACAGGAACCCTGCAGCGCTTCACTCCCGATTTCAGGCGGGCTCCAGTTCTTCATGATATCTATTCTACTATCGATTAAAGTTTGATCTCTCTGAGCTTCGCGGTTTAAAAATAAATAACGGATGAAGAAAAAAATAATAAAAAAGAAAAAAAAGAAAAAAAGCAAAATTGTTTCCAAGTCGGAATAAAAAAAAGAAAGGTAGTCGATAGCGTGTTCAGAGCACATAAATTGTTTTTCATCAATATTGGTATTTATGGAGATGTACTATTTCAAATCAGCATCCATTTTTTGCCGAGTTTGAGTTTCTAAAATTGCGGTCACGTGACGGCGCAGCATATTTTGAAGGACACCCTTTCTTTTAATGCTTAGATTAGAAATCTCTCAGGCTAGCGTTGCTGCCCGAACTCTAACGCGAGGTTTTGAAGAGAAAAATTAAAGAACGCAACGCGAATCGAGCTTTTGATTTTTCAGACTCGGAGGCGGCGCCTTAAACACTTCGCAACAGAAATAAAGCTGTCAAATTTACGTCAAAGTCTTGTATTTAAATTGATCAAGATGAAGACAAAAAAACGATGGATTGTAAATATGGGTAAACTTTGTTAAATTGCGACCTGGCGCCGCGAAATTTGGGAGGAAGAAAGTTTCCATTTGCAACCATGCTTTGTCGAAATTTACGCTTTTCACGTGTAGTGGTTGTTGGATTATAAGCGAATTAATAAAGTTTGGACCCAAAAATGGTTGTTTTATCCGGCTTCTGGTTTCCTGATTCATGATCACGTGACCTAAGATTTCTCGAATCGGCATGCATGTTGCTGTCATTTATTCCCTAGTGTGTGTCCAAAATTCAATTTTCTAGGTTTGACCGTTTTTAGTTTTAAGCAAATTAATAAATTTTGATGTTCATCGATTAAAATGGCCAAGTAAACATAAAAGTTCTAAGCGTACAAAGTTTTAAGTGCAGTTACATCACGTTGAGCAACCAGGATTTTGCAAAGGGAGGGGCTTAACCAAAACCTAAAATATTTTTATTCGAAACATGGGCTAGTTAGGTGGGAGCTTGAGCAACCTGATCCGCCTTTGATCATGCAGGATCTGTGGGCAATTTTTATAATTTTTCAGCAAAAATGACCATTTTAACGGTATTTGGATCACAATTCGCACATTTTTGGAGTCGCTCAAAAGCAGCAAATTTCTGAAATTTTGAACTCATTTCAAAGAATTGATTCGCCTAGTTCTTTCAGCCCCCAATACTTACATGTCAAGTCCAAAAACACGTTCAGAGGCTTGTATTTGGAAGATAAGTTTTATAAGTGACTTGGCCAAGGGGTAGAGGACTAAAGCCCCCTCAGCCACCCGCCAGTTGGGCCACTGGTAACATCAAAATATGTACAGTATGTCTACTACAAAATTCTGAGATATCAAATGTGACAGATAGAAATGCAGCTATACTTCTGCCCAACCATCGTTGTTTACACTTTGACTGTGAGGTATATTTAACATTTTGGTAAAAAGAGAAGGCTTTTGAACTTGAACTGCAATAGAGAGTGAAGGCCGAAAGAAGGGCCTGGGCAACTTCTTTCTTTCTTTCAAATAGCCTTCTAAGTTCTAATATTAGCCATTAATTTTTTCTAAAAGCTTTAAAAACGTGCAAGATGTGATCCAAATGGCATTAAAATGATTTCGTTTCTTCGAAAAATCACATTAATCGCCTAGCCAAAAACAAAAATATTTAAACAAGTATCGCAGGCAGAGGGGGCCGGGAGAGGCTGCAGCCTCCTCCCCTCTATTGGCCTGTCAACCAAAACGCACAATAAGAAAAATATCACGTTTTTCGCACTTCTGAGGTAGTCTTTTGTTGTGATATAGACTCCAAGGTGATTCAAAGCCACTTTTGAAGAATTTACTAAGAGAGCGTAATATTTGTCAAAAATAAAGCTTACTAATCAGTAAAAACTTTGAAAAATGCTAAAAGAAATCAAATTTGATCGCTTAATGCAAAATGCTTAATGTAGACTTTAAAAACGTTGTGGTGGAATGAGGGGGGATGGCTTTTTAATATTCAGCTTAGCTTATTACCACTCACTTTTCTGAAATCTCGTTCCTATAATTCTTCCACAAAACTGTTTTTTTAATGAAGACGAATTACGTTTAAACATGCAAGTTTTTTTTATGATTTATCGGCTTGTAAAAAAAGCTTAAAATTTTGCCACTAGCCACTGCCCTCATTGCTCGTTTACGTAGCCAGTTTATTCATGTTTTAGCACTGCTAATTTTTATGCAACCATGTTTTAAAAGCATTAATTATTACCAAAATAGGCCTAATAATGAAGTTATTTTTGCAAAAAAAATCGCAAAATTTCCGAGCGTGGGGCGCTCCGCCTCCAGACCCCCCAGATAGACCTCCTTGTAGCTTTCTGGCTAAGCACCCGAATTAATCCACGATAAATGCGAAATTATGTGCTTTGTGTCAATTTAAACTAAAAATAATAGCAATTAACAGCAGGTTTAAAGTCATTCCAAGGATTTATTAGCAATCAAAAATACAAACGTTTTTGTCTTTCATCAGGTCTTTTCAAATACTAGTTAAATTATAGCCATGCTAACTTCAGGCTAACTGAAAAGAATGAAATGCAATATCAAGCGATATCAAAGTTTTGAGTAACTGGGCGTAAAGCATTAAAAAAATCATCAACCGCATTTAACAGGTTAACAGTTCATTCACTAAAGGAAAATGAAGAAATTCGTGGGTAAAAACAGCAAATTAATCAGCAGGCGTTGCAGTCATTTGTAGACATTCAACAGAAAGGACGAGCCATGAGCATATAATTGTTTTAAGTAGGTCTATGTTTCTTTATTAATAAAGCTTCATGAATTTTGGCCTGAAAATCTGATTAATATTGTTTCAGAATCTCGAAAGAATTTTAGTCATGTCGCTAATTATACCAAACAGTACACGAAAGTATATGTTGTTAAACCGCATTATTTTCATGCTGGCTGGCCACATTCAGGTGTTTTCCCACTCCATTAAATAGACTAAAGATATTGGTAAATTTAAATAATGCTTGCATTGGGGTCGGCAAATCAGATAAAGAGCTCGATGACAAATCAGAGCGAAATATTATCACTTAGGAACCACAATAATTTATATTGCCCCAACAGTCTGTTTGGAAAGTTGCCAACGGTACGGAGTCAAACGGATTAAATTGTATTTTTGCAAAAAAGTAGAATTGTGGAAAAGGTTTGGGGTATCTTTTTATTACCTCAAGTAGTTTTCATCTCTTCAATAAAACCGATTTCAAGCAGTAACTCTTTAATAGCAGATCAAAAAATGAAAGAAACGCTTAATTTCACCAAAATTTCTATCTAATGTTTTTGTTACAATTCTGATTCAAATCTAACCAAAATCAAAACCTTACTCTAAAAATATCCTTAATCTAACTCATCTCAAGCCAGAATTTTGACCCTTAAAAGCAAATAAAAAACGTAAAAAACGTAAGGATGATTAATATTCTTCATTTTTGTTTTACTTTTTTTCACAAAAATTTGGTGAAATAATCTAATACAGTATAGTAGTTTACAGGCTACTTATTTCACTGCACTCGCTTTGCGTCATGCTCTTATGTTAGTTCTACTTTTTTTGAACAAAAGTTTTGCTACGTGCCAAAATTAATTCGCCTGGCTATAGTTTATTTCCTATGTTTGATCACGTTTTTATTTGAATTCGTGTTTTTTTCGTGCCCTTACCAAGCTTTGAAATTTCCGAGATTGAGTGGCTCTATGCTTAAGGAATAAACTGATATGCATGCTTTCCTTGGCTTGATCGTAATGTAAATGAAGTTTTTAAAACTAATTTCCATGCACACTTATTTTACAAGAACAGGAGGTTCGTTTTTGCTCAAAATTTAAGAGCGAATGAGCCTGAAAATGGATGAAGATTTAAGAACAGCTAATGTCAGCTCAAAACTCAAAAAAGTGCAATTTTACCTATCTCAGCTCTGAATCAAACATCGTCACAACTCCCAATTTGAGATGATGGTGATAGTTATTACAGTGATTGAGTTCATGATGCCATGGACTCATGGTGATGACGGTAATAAATGACGTTTTAAAGGGGTTAAAATTTGTTTTTAGCAAGTTTTATAAAAAATAACAAACCCAACGACCTAATCAACGTGATGATGTCACCTAAGCGTTCGATGTCGTCCTCTATTTAAGTGGCATTGTGTCCACAAAAGAACTTAAACAAACAAGTGCTGCAAATGCGAAGTGCAACTGTATCTGGCTATTAGTTCAAGCCTACCTTCTAAATTTAGAAGTTTAATATATCGAAAGTTGCTAAAAATAATATCAACCAAACCTTTTTGGTTTTAATGGTTTAGTTGTTTCTTTTTTTGTCTGCTGTTGTAAATGCTGTTTGATGAATCAGAAATAAAAACCGACTAAACTAATTCTACCACTAACAGATAACAATACGAAAGCTGATCGAAGCACAAAAAAGATAGTTATTTATTTTCACATCGTTCATATTTTCATGTATACAACCAAAAAAACTGTAGCTACTTGTTTTCAAGTTTGAAATTAGTTAAGAGGTTGTTTTCCTTCAGCTGGAGGTTTTGCAGTGCCTTCAACTTTGTTCTGCTTGTGTGCAATCGACAGCACAATAGTCAAAGCATTAGGATTCTTTGTTTGCACACATTATTATGCATGAATTTTTTGATATGAAATTTTTTAACAATCCAAAACAGTGATCACTAGGTCAGGGACTAAAGCTTTTCGTCACCACATTAACATCTCGCAATAAAAAAGACATTGTAATAATAAGTCAATTAAGATGTTTTTTGACGTTTGCAGGCCAGAGTTTTAATATTTTAATCGTTTTGCGTGCTTCTGGCCTAAAGGCTACCAGCTCGGAAGCCTAGGGAAGAGCCACCAAAACGGCGACTACTTAAAGGAAGCAATGCGAAAAATTGTCTTCCCACATGAAGACAATTTTTTGATATGAAATTCCTGTAGGAAGCCAATTCCTGTGGGAAGACAATTTTTCGCATTGCTTCTTTTAAGTAGTCGCCGTTCTGGTGGCTCTTTCCTAGGCTTCCGAGCTGGTAGCCTTTAGGCCAGAAGCACGCAAAACGATTAAAAAAAAAAAAAAACATTGTTCGAGATTGATTTTGTTGAAGAAATGAAAACTACATAAGGTACGCTCATTGGGTCGTTTAAGCTTCTCTTCAAATTAATGTTCGGGCAGACTATGGAGCCAAATCAGGATCTAAATCAAAAACGTACACCCGCTCACTTTGTTCAGCCAGACAATCTTGATTAAAATATAATTATAAATTTTTTAATTGCATTACATTTCAAATGCAATTGCTTTGTTAACAATGCTTCTTACACGTTTTCTTTTTGCGGCACATTTACGCAAAAAAAAAAAATCAAAAAATTTATTTGCATTTTCAATCGCAAATATCACAAAAACTACACCAACCAAACAGGTAATTTTTCTTTTGCAAAAGACAGAGAAGGAAAAGTCTTAAAAAAAAAAGAAAAAAAAGTGCAAAGTTTTTGGCGTTTTCTTGCATCAGACGGTAGAGTTGCAAACGGCTATACAATGAGAACAACTGGTTAAGAACTTGAAAATATCATGTTTTTAAACATGTCATGAAGGATAAAAGAGCGCATTCCTCACTCACCAAGAAAAGAAAATTTCAAAACAACTTCTTGATGTGACGAAATTCAAAACAAGTAAAGCAACAGACATTACGCAGCTAAAAGTGGTGTCATCATAATGAAGTAAAATAGAGTATATTTAGCTGAATCTTTATCAGTTAAAAAAATTAGAACTGCACAGGAAAGTAGTGCGGAAAAAATAACAAATATACAGAGTAGCTGAACTAATTTGAAAACTTGAAGCTCAGCAAAACCCACAATCCAAACAGACGCGTTCCAATTCAAACAATATATGAACATGTTCAACAAGCCTTTCAAATGGGATCAACAAACTAATTTGCCAAAAAAACTAAACAATATACGTGTTGAATATTCCGTGAGTAGTTCTACTTTTTTTCTATGTTTATTGGTCATAAAAGTAAACGGAATGTTAACAATAATGAAGAACATCGAGAAACTTTTTGAATATAAAAAGCAGAGGTGGAGTCCTCGAGGACGTCCTCTAGGACACATTTTGAAGTCCTTGGCCTTGGCCTCGAAGAACCAAGTCTTCGAAAATTGCCCAGTCCTAGGCTCAAAAACAGCACTATTTTTTGTACCGTTGAAACCTGGTTGGAAAACGCCAGAAACCTCACGGAAAACTTGCGAAGACCTTGTTTGTTTTCCGCAATTGGAGATCGCCTGAAAATTTTTTTCATTATTATTATTAATGGACAGCGGTGCAAGCGAATCTGGTATCGTTAGGAAAAGTCCTTCTACACATTGCGTAGGCCTCATTTGGGCCCATTGCAACTGTAGCTGCTATGTTATTGTTGTTTTGTTTGGTTACTACTCGATTTTAGAAAGCCTTCCAGCTTCCTTTTTAGTACGGTACGAGGCCAATTTGTTAATGTTACATTTTGTTACCACAGTGTGAGCAGTGGTTTTCGCTATTCCAAAATATTTAACACGAATATCTTGGTAAAGCTTGCAATTGCCTACATGGTGATTTGGTGTTTCTTTTTCTACGCTACATTGTGGACACAAAGAAGTCTCAGCACGACCTGTAGGTTCCTTGTGTCGCTGTAGATTGCAGTGCCCAGTTCAAACTTACACTACTCTGTTTAATTGAGGCCTCTTAAGGTTAAGGAGACGTATTGTTAGTCGAGAAGACGTCCAACCTGCAGACTCGTTCATCCTCAAGCAATCTTTCCGATCATTCCACATAGATTTCTATCTATCTGTGGATCAGTCCTTAACCGCGCTAACACAGCTGGCATACGGGACTGTAATAAAGGTTCAGGACCATGTATTTTTGATTTTGATCCTGATTTGGCTAGATAGTCTACCACTTCGTTACTATGTACCCCTGCATGTCCAGAAACCCCGGTATAGGTGGGCACAAATCCCTAATCCGCTATTCCGCCAATTAGCGAAGCAAATATTTTCATTAGCGGACTAGCGGTTCCGCTAACGTTCAAAAATGTTAACGGACTGGTTATCGAAGCTAATTTTTTTTAGCCAATCCGCTAATCCGCTAGAAAAAAATAGTTGCAATTGTGGTTTCAATAAAGTATAGTCTAAATTTTACCACATTTATTTGTTTTTGCTAGGCAGAAAAATATGTACTTCAAGTATACGATGTAAGTCGTTTTAGGAACGGTGATTATTGTCGCAAAAATCGTGCTTCGATATGGTGATGCTTTTCTCGCGTTGGTAATCGGTCCAGTCTATGACATCATAATGCTGGCCAAGCACGATCACGAGCCAATACGAGGTCAGAACTTCGAAACCAGCATTTGGAAAAAACACGATTAAAATTGTTCATGTCATATTGAACTTCAGTTAGTTTGTGTTGGCCAGCGGGCTGCCGCCACCAACGGATTATCAATTTAGCAGAGGGCGCTTTCATATTTAATGCAGAGCGATCATTTAGAAACAGGGAGCAGGAAGATTGAAATATTGTATCTGGAACAGGCGCGTCGATTCCCGAGGGGGTCGGGGGGGCCCTGACCCCCCCAAAGATAGGCATTGGGGGGGTCCAAAGAGTAAAGGACCCCCCCAATAAAAATGAACATGTTTGCTATTTGTCATGAATACTAACAAAATACCATTTCTGTCTTGACAGATTTTCAAAATCTTGAAAACTGTATATCACAGCACTAGGCCAAGATTTTATAATAATATTCACAATAATCCGAGTATGTTTATGATCTAGCCGATGTTTTGCACAATTTTTATTTGTGTACGTCACAACCTCATTATTGTGCCTGTGTGTCCGTCAGTGAAATCTAGATGAGGAAAGTCCCCACTGTTACAGCAGGGCACTGAGGGGCGAGGGCAGACTGAGACTCGCGGCGTCAGAGGAAGGTAAACTAAAGCTCGTTTTTTCGTTTCTGTTTTGCCCGTAGTAAAAGTTAGTAGTAGTTGCAAACTTTTAATGCCGAGCAAAAACAAATACGTAAATTGCAAATTCGGCAAACATTTAAAGACAAGATTTAGCAATACGAGAAGGAGCAACAGACCAAAAAAAGAACGTCGCTTAATCAAGCGACACGGTCACCAAGTCTGCTCCTCCTCTTAGAAATAGTACAAAATTCGGCTGTAGGATTTCGACACCAACGGAAAGTTTTGTTTTGATTTTGGTAATTAGAAAAAAATGAAAAAAATTGGTAAAAAAGAAAAGGAAAAAAAACACATATACACAGATAGGCTTGCATTTTAATATCCAGTCAAGTAAATAATGGTTTCACTTACAAACAGGCATGGGATCTCAAAAAGTAAAGCTTTAATATCTTTGATGATGTTTTGTCTTTATCTCTTGTATGTCTTGGTAAACTATTCCAAATTTTAACCCCAGAAATTTCAAGCGATTGATTAGTTTTTACCAACGATGTTATTCGCACATAAAAATTTTTGGAAGAAGCACTTCGGGTCAAGTACGTATGAATAGAGGACAAAGTTCTAAAAATCGTTATTTGATTGCCAAAAATAAGAGGCAATTTATTTAAATTGACTTTGGCCATAAATTTGTAACTTCTAATTTGTAAATTCCATGGATATTTAGAACTTGCAGTTGTTCATATAATGGTTTTAATCTAGTTTTTGTACCAAATTTGTTGCATAATGTTTTTATGATACGATTTTGTTTGACTTGTAGTTTGCGTTTAATGATTTTGGAAGAATTTCCACTGCAAATAATTGCATATTGGAGATGAGAATATACCAAACTATGATAAACTGACATTACAGCTCTTTGCGTTATATACATGCGTAATTTATAGATGGCACCAGAAACAGCCGATAATTTGGTTTCAATATGTTCAATATGCTTGTTTATAGCATAGTTCAGAGTGAGTTTGTCGTCAAGAAATACTCCTAGATATTTTACGCAATTGACCTGTTTTATTTTACAATCATTTATTTGCGGAAAGATTTTTTCTTTGCTTTTAGTAAAACTGTTGTACCAAAACCAAGCAGCTCTTTGATTGACGAAAATAATTTATGCTCCATTGGGCCATTGACAAAAAAATAGGCTACCGGTATTAGCTTGGAAAGAGATTAGTACCTGTCAGCTAGGTTGATTATCTAGTTCAGTTGTGGAAGTCGCAAAGCTAACAACTACGGAACGGCAGGGGCGTCGATAGAAATGGTGCCATCCGGGCGAGGACTTAATGGACGGTGTCATCATTGACGAGTCAGGATTTTTGATTGGGGGGGAGGGGGACTAAATCACATGCAATGACGCCATCAAACAATTTCGAAATGAGAAACTTTTTACGGGACAAAGTTATCGTAAAATGGATGATAAGAAGCCGTGGCCTAGTTTGGCACGCAACCAGAATCTTTGTTGAAGTAAATGTTGAAAAGTGAAAACGTCTAAATTGGGAGACATGATGAGCAAACTAGTGTAACTCAAATGCATCACAAGCGGGGATCTATGGGCGAAGTCCCCAGTCGCTGGGCAATTTTTTGTAATTTTTTGAAAAAAAAAAGCTATTTTAATGCTATTTGATCACATTTTGCGCGTTTTTAGAGTAATTTGAAAAACTAGATTTTTAACATTTAGAAAGACAATTGAAAAATTAAATTGTTCAATTCTCTTCTTACTCACAATTTAAGTCCAAAACAAGTTTAAAATCTTGTATTTTGGGGTTAATTTTTTAAGTGATTTGGCCCGGGTAGGCGGAAGTAAGATACATTGCCTCCTTCAATATTTTAGCAGTAGATAATAATCCACTTGAAGATTTGCCTTTAGAGATTTTGTTTTGTCATGAAAATAACCAGACGTAGTTGTACATGTAACGACCTAGAGGTCCAGGCCCCCTCAATTTAAATTCAATAATTTGTTCAATGGGCGTTTTCGCTGGCTAGTTTTTTTTCAAAAGCATTTTGTCGCAAAAAAACTGGGGAGGTGGAGGTGAATTGTTTTTGAAAGTTAATTGGTACAACAGATGGTTTTTGGTAAGGCCTATAACTAATCATGTTTTTGTCAAAGGTCGGATTTACATTGCGCGGGGCCCCTGGAACTTTAGGGATTTTTGCTGCAATTTCCAGTCAAATATAGCTAAAGACAAAAAAAACTCTTAGGCCCACCATCTGAGCGCGGGGCCCTCTGGCACTGTGCTGTTTGGTAAATCCGGTCGTGGTTATTGCATTAGGTTTATAAAAAGGTTAGATAAGTGTCTAAGGCTGCAATTTTTAAGACAAAACTCTTACTTTTTTTTCGGGCTATACACTTAAATTGGTTGGCAAAATTAAAAATTGAGGGGGCCCGGGCCCCCTGTTTGTCCATGTTAATATTATTGTTAATTACTGTTGAAGGCGTGCACTGTTGTGCGGAGAAATGCTAAAAGAAACTGAAACTGAAGAAACAGTAGGTTTGTTTTAATATTTTTATCATTGACGGCATGTTAATTGAGGGGGACTTGCCCCCCCTTAGTTACGCTTATGGGTGTCATCATTTAAAGTAATATAAACAGGCTTGGAGGAACGATTTTCAAAGTTTTCAAAGTCGTGACATTGGAATTAGAACCCGATAACCGTTCCAAAAGTTTGGTGTGAAAGAGGTCGCATTCAAAAAATACGGTAAAAATATTTCACACGATTATATATCTTAAGATACACTTTCATCCTCACCAACCCACTTTTAGCCTCCACGAGTTTTTGTTTTTTCCTTTTTCTTCCAAAATACCGTACGCTCATTTCTTAAACGGCTTAATACGGAAAAAAAACTGCATCAAATGTGCTATTGCGACGCACAAACAATGCAAACGAAATTCGCAAGATTTCGCCAAAAAAGTTCTGATTATTATAAGTTGGACCCCCCCAAAGATTTCGAGAAATCGACGCGCCTGATCTGGAAGCAAAGTTGCAGTTAAAGCCAGCTACAGTACTGTTTTGCCGGATTGCCTTGGTTTTTGAGGCTGAGCACAGTTGGCTATATCCGTTGTGGTTACTAGCTGCTTAGCAGTCTGACTGAAGAGCTCAAAACCGTGACAATACCTTGCGATTAAATAAACTTATGGAATTCGGAAATTTCGAAGGTGCAATAAGTTTAGATTTGGCTGATCAACTGAAAAACGCAATATTAAAATGACAGATACCAGTTACGAAATAGATTTTTTTTTCCGTCTCATTTTGTACTTTTATGGTTAATTAGCGGATTAACGAATTAGCGTTAGGTTCCGCTCACAAAAAATTTGTGTTATCGGATTGGCGATAGCGAAGCCAATCTTTTCAATTAACGGAATAGGAGTTAGCGGAGCTATTTTTGCGTTAGTTGTGCCCACCTATGAATGCAGGCAATACTAAATGTTTACCTAACTGATTTAGATTTCTAATGCAGTTGAGCTCTGTAATTGATGTTACAGTGCACTTCACATTATGGGTGCTTTGATAGCTGCTTGACTATTAACCAGCACAACAATACTTTGATTGTGCATTTTTTCCAAAATCGCGTTCTTTGCCACTTCTGAAATGGCTTAGACTTCTGCCTGGAACACAGTTCTGTAAATACCAAGGTAGAAAAATGCTTGTTTTTGAGAGTTGTTTGGATATTCTGCGTAAAAACCCGCTCCTACTCTCCCATTTAGTTTTGAGCCATCGGTGTAAACCTTGACAGTGTTCTGATTTAGAACGCTTTCAGATCTGATAGCATTCTTTTTATCCATAATTTGACATTTGAAATTTCTTACGAATACCTTTGTTTTCTTTATTCGTTCTGCTGGCATTTGCAGCAGAGGTAAGAATCTTCTTGCCTCATTGCAAACATCAACTTGGCTTTTCGTTTTCCCAAAGGAACTAACTTGGTTGATATGCCTGAGCCTACTAACAGTAATTCTGTATGACCTTCGAGCTGCCTCAGCCGATAAGAATTTTTCGATGGGAGTTATGTTGAGCAATATTTCCAGAGTACCAGTAGGGGTGCCAGGAAAAGCTGATGAAATCATCAAGCAAGCAAGTCTCTGCACCTTTGTGAGTTTCCTCACTTGATACTTTTTGTTGAGACCGCCAGCTCAGGACGCACATGCATACGACATGATTGGACGTATCATAGCTGTGTATATCCATTTCATCATAGATGGTTTTATTCCCCACGTTTTACCCACAATTTGTCTTCATTGCTTTCTGGGCCATACCTCTAATCCAAAGCATATCAGCATCAGTGATCGACACAGCTAGATCATCGGCATAGGCTTGAACATAAAAGCCCCTGCTACGTCACTCTAGCACTAGCAAAGATTTTTTTGAAGACTTTTTTTTTTGGAGATCGCCCAAAAAAAATTTTTTTCTCCAAGAACACTTGCGCCTGTGTCCTTGGTCTTTGACCTTGGCCTCGAGCATTCCTGTTCTTGGCCTCGAGAGAGTCTGTCCTCGGAAGGGCTGTACTTGGCCTCGGATTTTTTTGTGTCCTTGGCCTTGGCCTCGAGTCTTGTGTCCTCGACTCCAACTCTGCCACTAACCAAGCAACCAACCATAACCTGTATGCAGCAAAAAACTACTGACATTATTCATGCCATATCAAGCAAAACTTTCTAAAAAATTGGATTTTGGGTGGTAATTTAGCAGTTGACAAAAGTTTCAAACAAATTATGCAAAGCTACAGATTTTAGAGACAACGATTTTTATTATTATTGCTACCTGCTGGTTGTTAAGCAAGGCTAAAGTTGTGCAGTACAGTCACAGTCTGCAGATCTGCGCGAGCAGAGACAGAGAAAAATCCGCATACTAAAAAAAACAAAGAGGAGAAAGAGTGGGAAAAAGAGTTGCCTATTGGTTTTACCAGACGGTGATTGCTCTGAATATGAAGATGATTGATTATTATTATTTTTTATTGATTTATTTAATTGGAAATGTGATTTGGAAATGGAAGATGAAAATGATGCTGTCATCTTGACTCCGAACAAATTGCCGGTAGCTAATTGTCAGAGTACGCCTACTGAAATACATCCAGAAACTGAAGTTGATTATCGTTTACAAAATGATAATGCATTTATTCAACAAGAAGCCCCATCTTCATCAACAACTCAACAAAATAAGTCGGCAGATACCGATAAGCTAAACCAAGCAAAATTCACTACAAACGGAGAAAAAGTAGCGTTGAACCAACTGCTGGAGTAAACTGGAATAGCACCCCTAAAGATGTACCGGTAAGCAACAACAAAACACTGCTGAAATATTTTTTGGAATTTTTTGATGAGAAGATTTTGGATCATATAGTTCTGCAATCGAACTTACATGCTCACCAAAAAGATGGATATATTTTGAATATGGATGTTTTGGAATTAAAGAAAATTGCTTGGAATGTTGGTTCACATGGGTGTGGTCAGTGGCGGATCCAGAAAATTTTGGTGGGGGGGATGATAAAAATTTTAAGCACAAAACCTCAAAAATTCGGATGTGTTGTAAACAGGCGCGTAGTCAGAAAATTGCAATAGAGCGGCTGTTTTAGGGGTCTGGGGGTGGAACCCCCAGCGCTCAAAAATTTTGCGTTTTTTTGCAAAAATAATTTAATGTTAAAGCTAGTTTGATAAAATAATGCTTTTAAAATGCGGCATAGAAGTTGACAGTGCAAACATGATTCAGCTGGTTGCATAAATGACCTACTGTATGCAGGCGCGTAGCCAGGATTAGGAAAAGGGGGGGCTATTTTGAAAGAGTGAGAAGTGTGCAAACGACCTTGACTCGAATTTTCATTGATCTTGAATCAGTTTCATACGGTTTGTCCGAAAATTGCGACGAAATTTCTCTGAAAGCTCGGAAATGCCAAGGTTTTTTCCGCCCAAAATTAGGTGGTCTCCGAAAAAAAAAAAAAAAAAAAAAGGTCTTCACCGAAATTGAGAGTGATTTTTCGGCCGAAATCCGAAATTCAAAGGTTTTTTCCACCCAAAATTAGGTGGTCTTCAAAAATAAAAAAAAGGGTCTTCACCGAAATTGAGATTAATTTTTTGTCCAATTTCGCAAATTCAGACGTTTGAGGGGGGCTGTTTTCCTATGGGGGGGGGCTATTTTCAGTTTTTCACAAAAAATCGGCCTCAAAAGCACAAAAAACATGCGATTTTGCATACTTCACAAGCCAATGGGGGGGCTCGAGCCCCCCCCGCCCCCACCCTGGCTACGCTACTGACTGTATGTGAGAGGTGGTTAATGGTAAAATTTTAGTTCTCTTATTTGGATGCTGGTAAATCATAAACATAAAATCTTATAGTTCAATAAAACTCACACGGAGCCAGGCACGTCGCCAGAGGGGGGGCAATGCCCCCGATTTTCGTTTTTGCCTGCCCAATTTATTTCTTGCCCCCCCCACGGTATGTTTTGGGGAGGAAAAACTTGCTGGTCATGGCCGGAAAAAACGTTTGAATTTGCGATTTCGGTCAGAAAAAGCCTTCCGATTTCGGCGAAGACCTTTTTTTTTTTCGGAGATCAACTGATTTTGGCCGGAAAAACCTTCGGATTTCGGCACCTGATTTTCAGTAAAACTTCGCCTCAATCCAATTCAGGAAGAATGAAAAAGCTTTGCCCCCCTGATTTAATTTTGCCCCCCGATCTCGCGAAACTGGCGACGCCCCAGCACGGAGCAGTGCCGTCGCCAGAGCAAACGTAGTGAGGGGGCACTAGATGAAAGTGGGGGGGGAGGGCACTAAAATAAACTGATCCTTTGCATATAAAAACTGATCTTCAAATCTTGTACGGCTACCAATATGCACAATTTTAACAATTCTGTATTCATGTCTAAAAAATTGAGACCTATAAGGCTGGCAGCGTTTCTTAGCTTTTTTTGTCTGCGGCCCACAACCGCCTGAAAAATCTATCTACAGCAGTGAATGCTACCAGACACGCTACCAGGATTTTGCTAAGAGAGGTGAACAAAAAGTAAATTTTTTGCACAAAAATTGTCTGATTTAGGCTTCTTGCTAAACAAACTGATGCAACTCAAACGTGTCACAAATGGGGACATAGTCATTAAATTATAAAGTAACTATGGACGGGGGCCTGGGTGCGCAGCTCCCAGCCGCTAGGCGATTTTTTTGATTTTGCCGCAAAAAAGAAGCAATTTTTACGTCATTTTAATCGCACTTCGCACGTTTAAGCCATACGAATCACTTTATTGCTAAAATTCAGAAGTTATTTCAAAGAAGAATTAAATTTCTTCGCCCCTATAGCTCCCCCTTACCTCAGATCAAGTCTAAAATGCGTTTAAACGCTCATATTTTGAGGTTAAATTTTTACGTGACTTGGCTTAGGGAGCTTAAGGCCCTTCACCCTGGTTGCGCCATAGACCGCGACCTCCAAATCTTGAGTGTACTTTAAAAATCAAAACAGCTGGTCTTTGAAAAAAATGTTTTCACGTACGCTATTGTTTTATGTCATGATCACTAACGAAGTACCGGTAACGATTCTGCAGGCTTACTTCTCTCTTCCGCGACACATCCGTGAAGGTATGTTAATAAGATGAATTATTACGTCAGATTTATGTGCAGCAGTTGGTTGCCAGCAACTTTGTAACGAATCAAGAAAACTTCAAAAGAGAATCATGTTTGAACGTAATTACTCCTTTTATCATCATTGTTGTTGTCTTGCAGTTACGTGGTGTTCCAAAAACAGTAATTTGAGTACACCAAAATGGGGGGGCACAAGCAGTCGTTAGGGGGGGCACAGCCCCCTTGCCCCCCCTCCCCCGTAGCGATGGCACTGACACGGAGTAATTTGTTTCATCTGTATATTTATGGAGAAAAATAATTGGAGAGGGGCTAATGGAGAGAGAATTGAGACAAGTGATTGGTAATTACTAATTAACCAATGCTGAATAGCCTCTCCACACCATTTCCGAGTTTAGGCCCATAATATATTTGTTGATGAAACCCGTGTTCAAGTTTTTTACACTAGCGATCAAATTTTATTGCTTATTTTTGGTCATTTTTTAAAGTTTTTTTTTTGATTTGTGTGTTGTATTTTTGACAAATTAGCCCCCCTAAGCATATGTTTCAAAAAATGCTTTAAATCACTTTTTGGTCTATTTCAGTGCGAAAAACAGTCTCAAAAATGCTAAAAACGTGATATTTTTTATTCTGCATTTTGGTTGACAGGCCAATGGAGGGGCTATAGCCCCCCACCCCCCCCCCTGGCTACACCACTGCTTAGGATTAATGTTCTTATGTTCTTGACCTCGCTTAATGCTCACTTTCTATAAGCCTAATACGTCACTTAAGAAATGATTTGCATTGTGTAGGCTTTATCGCTGAAAAGTGCAAGTTGTAAATTTTGCTAATTCGGCGCTTTCAAATCAATCAGACCTGTAAAAGACTAATTTCTGTTTTGTAAAAACTTCGCTGTAAAAATTACTTTTTTCGATCCCTCTCCTCACAGGGCTTAGAAATTATATCACAGTCACACGGGCTAACGACTATTCACTATTTGCTTTTTTGAATAAGTTAAGTGTTATTCATATGCACGTTATGTTTAGGCTGGTGGGGGGGGATGCATCCCCCCCATCCCCCCCCTAAATCCGCCACTGGGTGTGGTGCATATGCCATCAAAGTGGTGAGTTGCTCAATATTATTTTCAAACATTTGTCAGTAATTAATCTATTATAACCAAGTTTTCAGTGTAAAAACTTGAGTAAAATGCCAGCTAACTATGAGTATCCACAATGCCAGTACAGGTACACAGATGTCATCATGATTTCATCAGCATCTTGATATCTTAAATTTTTGCTCCTGTGTAGTCACTACATTGCTAATACCAGTCGTACATCTCTTTCAGAATGTATTGGAATGTTAGAACGCGATATCCACCTATTGCGGATTTTATGTCGCGAAACAGGTTTGAAACTTTTCTTCGGTACATGCCTTTCAATGACAACACGTGCATGAACAAAAAAGATGAACCTGGATATGACAGATTATTCAAAATAAGTTCTTTGCTCAAGCACTTGCAAGGCAAATTTAGATAAATTCCTGCTGAGGAATACGTATAATGCATTGATGAACAAGTCATCCCTTTCAAAGGACATCACCCCTGAAGCAGTACTTGCGCAACAAGCCCCACAAGTGGGGATGTAAGGTTTTTATACGAGCTGGAACATCAGGAATTGTTTATTACTTTGAAGTTTATCAAGGTAAAACCACCACTGTTGGTGATAATTCTGAAGGATTGACTATAAGTGGCAGTATAGTCAGTACTTAAATTGTAGGGGAACGGGGGGGGGGGACGCGTCCCCCCATCAAGATTGAGCGTCCCCCCATCGAGATTAAGCGTCCTCCCATCGAGATTTAGGCGTTTCCCCATCTAGATTTGAGCGCTGGTTTATGGGAGGAAAAAGTTACTGTTTTTGGCCGGAAAAACCGCTTAAATTTTCAATTCCGGCCAGAAAAAGCCATCGGATTTTGGCGAAGACCTTTTTTTTGGAAATCACCTAATTTTTACTGAAAAATTGCCGCAATCCAATTCAGGAACAATAAAAATTTGGGTCAAGTTCGTTTACGGAGCAACCTTCCAAAAAATCCTGGCTATGTGCCTGTTCTTCACTAAGGTTCAATCAACGCTGAAAAAGCGTCCCCCATACAAAATTTTACAATTTAAGTACTGAGTACAGTCACCCATTTGGCCAAGGACTTGTATGGTTCTGGGGCAAAGATATTTTTTGACAACTGGTTTTAAAGCATTAAGTTGCTAAAAGCTCTCCAAAGCTATGGTCTGCATACTGTAGGAACTGTGACAAGTTTCCTGAATGGCAAGTGCCCTCTGAAGTCAGACAAGGAGTTAAAGCAAAGTGGAAGAAGTTTATATGATTGTGTTGTAGAAAGGAACAGTAACATCTGCGCTGTGCGCTGGCTAGATAGCAAAGATGTGACTCTTGTGTCATCACATGTTGCTGTTGGTGAGTCCGATATTGTAAAAAGGTTTGATGCGAGCTCCAAAACAGTAGTCACTGTGCAGCGACCTGAAATTGTTCGAGAGTACAACAAATTCATGGGCGTAATCGATCTTTGCGACATGCTGCTAGAATTGTACTGGACCAACATGCCGCTGAAAAGATGTTACTTTTGCTTTGTTTTTTACTGCATTGACGTTTCAGTAGCATACAGCTGGCTTATTTACAGGTAACATTTTTTATTTACCTCACTTTAAAAATCAGTTACTGGTATGTCGGATAGTGAAAAAAAATTGCTTTAGAAAATGTTTTCTTAATAATGTTTGAGTTTAGTCAAAAACATTGTTTAATGCTATAGAGCATGAAAATCCGTTTTTGGTGGAGGCGAAGCGCTTACTTTGCATACGAGCATCTACTGGATTATACCATTGCCAAATGATGTCCTTTTTACTGCTGGTTTGATTTTGGTGAAATTGGGCTACCCTTACTGCAAGACAGTATTTTAATATCTAAAATGCCTTTATTTTTTTCCACAAGTGATCTATATCAATATTTTTGTCTTGGCATGACTGCAAGTTCAACCATGTGTCAAGGTTTAGGCCTCTTCGAGAATTTAAACTTGATGTTGCTGAGGGATTGATGAAAGCCAAGCAAAAGAGAGGTCGACGTTCACAGCAAGAACTAAACCAAAATGCGCCACCTTCCAAACGCCCTTGCTCCAAACTATCTGTTGCTGATGCGCGGAATGATGGATTTCACCACTGGCCACGTCACATTGCAAAGAAGCAACGATGTTGACATTGTGCAAAAGGGTTCACTAGGTTTCAGTGCACTAAATGCGATGTAGCTATGTGCTTGAACAAAGGCAATACCTGTTTCATTGCATTTCATGTCAAGTAGTTAGGTGCAAGCTGAAACACATATCTGCAACAGTCCCAATGAGTTGCTCTGCGATGATTATTATTGTGTTAGTTGTCTTTTTCATAAGTTGTGTTATTTCTTTTTCGTGATAAGTATGTGCAAAATTGATTGCATTGAACTATTGGATGGTGAAAAACACAGTTATTCACACAAATTCAAAAAAAAAAAACTGTAAAAAATGCTACCTTATCTTCCCAATGTTGCCAAATGGCAACAAAAATTATTTCAGTATATAAACACAACTTTAATGAAAATTTAGCGCAAAGTTGTTAACACCATTTCTAGCAATCAGAAAATCTGAAAAAAAATTTTTTAACGGCTTTTATGCCTGGCATTATTGGGCTAACAGCGAAGCAAATAAGTTTAATTTTGGTTTTTTGATGCATAGATTTTTTTAAGCAAAAAAATAGCAGATGACCAATTTATTTTTTGGTCGAAATTAAATTTATCAAGTCATTTTTCAGGCAAAGCTTTGGTGCCCCCCCAAAATCATTTTGAGCTCCCACGCCCATGACTGCACTGTTGAAGAAAGTATTTTGTGCTTGAGTGCAACCAGTAATACATTATTGTCTGATTTGTTCGGGCAGCTGCTCAGAATCAATAGTACGTCCTATTGAAATTTTGCTAAAAAGAATATTAAGATGTATTAACGTTGTAAAAGTAAGGCAAATGCATGTGTCTGATCTATATGCTCTTTCGAAGGTACTTACCATAAAAGACGATTACAAACCAGAGAGATGTAAATTTGTATACAATGTTAAACAAATGTTCTTCCAGAAATTTTCTCAAGTTGTTTTTGAGAATGCCGCTTCGTGCATAATTATAATATCAAACAGCCGCTTAACAAAAACTTTTTTCTTGCCAAAAAACAAACGGCAATGGGCCAAAGATCACTTTAGTATCATGGAAGTAAATTTTGGAATGAATTACCTAGCTCCATAAGATCTGCCAATCACTTCAAAGCTTTTTTAAAAATGCTAACATGCCGTTTGATTGGATCGTACTAATGTTGTCAAAACTCTACATTACAGTTGTGTTTAAATCATTTGTAGTATAAATTATTGTGTTTCACCTTACCTGCATCCCATTTTAATGCGTTATGTAACCATAACTGTCTTAAGACTAAGTTATTAGAATACAAGACCGTTTTATGCTTTTGTTGTGTTTCGTTACATTTGTTTCATTTCGTTGTGTGCAATGAATATCTCACCTTGTGCACTAGTTAATCATAAAGCGTAATGGGTAAGGTGGCAGCTGACCTTGATGAGCTTCTGGTCTTTTCGCTGTCTCCTTGCCAAGTGACTGTGTATTGTATTGCATAATCTGCTTTGTAGTAGTTTAGAGAGAAGGCTGTGGGGTGCACTGGTATTTTCTACCTTAAGAAACAGTATGTAACTAGTCTGTATCCAGAATAATGATATCATAACCACACATTTGCTTGGGGCACTGCTAAGCCCACTTTTCTGCATGTATGAACTATATGGTGCACTATTTGTATACCTGCTGGCTGCTGCTTACACTTGTAAATTTTGGAGACATTTGATGTTTCTTACGAAAGACTGAGGTATGGCTTTGCAGAGTGTCGGTTTTTCTGTGCTTTACGCGTCACTTGGTAAATAAACAAGACTCTCTCTCTCATAAAGATGCTCCAAAATATATTCTGTTCGAATCCGAAATTTTTACAGTAACTGGTATTGTAAATACCTTTCCATGTCAAAATCCGAGTTAAAGTTACATAATAGAGAAAACACATTTCACTGGTTTCCATTCCACTACCATCGTACTGATTGCAGAAAAACATTTTAGTCCTTTTTTTTTAAACTAAACTGAAAAATAAATTGCCTGCTTTGCTAATACAGTACAGTGGAATTTGCCTAATTCATCACCTTAAGATGGTAGGAATAAAGTGACGAATTAGGCGCACTGACAAATTATGCAAACAGTTAAAAACGCTACAGTATAATGGCTTGTTTACTGGAAGCTTACATTGATTTTCTGTAACTTCGTTCTGAGAAAAACGCAGAGAGCGCAATTATACTGATAACTCTTAACCCTATAATGCCTGGGTTCTAATTTCTTAGTTAATGCCTTCAAACAAAACTAATTAAAATATTCTTTTACTGCCTTATTGCTCTTTGATGTGCGCAGAAAGCCGACTAATCCGATTAACTTTTTGCTGTATTTGGCGACTCAATTTAATCGCTTGTGTATACCAACTTCGTCAACTTGCGTTGTGTAAAGGACGGGCTGAAAGCAGCAGTTTTTGGAATTTGTTTATTTTGATGCGAAGTTTTTGTCCTGAGTTCAAACATTGCTTAGATAAGATGTTGTGTTTTTTGTGGTATTGTAATTTTTTTCCCCATTCAGAAATATACTGTAAACAAAACAAAACATTTTAGTGTGTGTTGTGTTGTGTTGTGTGTGGTAGTTGATACGTGGTTGTTGATACACTCATATTAAAATAAATTACTTATGGTAATGTATGAACAGGTCTATGACAAAATTTGATAGTTCAGAGGAATTCAATCAGCCAATTCCAAGTTGGCACAACGCTACTTCAAATTAAAATGCTTTTTCCGATTAGCTCATAATTTTTCCTGTTTTGATTTTCTTTATAATAATGATACTGTTTTGCAATAGTCATGTAGCTATAAGTTTGGCACTATTTGCATAATTTTTTAGTTGAATCGAAATCCTTTATAAAAGTTACTAGAAGCTCGTAAAACTATAAAAAAAACTCAAAGCGGATCGGCATTGTTATTGTTTATTTCTGAGGTCAAGAAACAGTGATAAATTCGTTGACTTAGAATAATAGTGGCAAACTGACATCTGCTGCAGCGCCTTGATCTGTGTAGCTATGAATACTCCTTTACTGTACAATCAATCCAAGTTTGCTTACTTGATTATCTAAAAAAAATGGCATAATTTTACTAGCACAGCATGGTGGTTGAAAGCGTGTTTACCGAACGGAGGGTGGGGCGTGTAGTGGATGGAGCGTTTGTCTTGCAGTCTGTAAACACGGGTTTATTCCCTTGTCGAGTTGTACCAAAAATTTTAGAAAATAGTATTCACAGCGCTGCCTTGTTTGGCACTCAGCATTTGAACAATACGGAGAGTTTCTCCTAGATGTAATATAGACAAATGGCAGAAACTCGAAGATTACATGGCCATTTTGGTGTCTCCTGCATGGCGAAAGCAAATTGGCAAATAAATATGAACAAAGTATTTTTATAGTCCGTAGATTATCAAGATTTGTGTATTCAGAAGATTATTAATAAAATTTACACACCGTTTTTAAAAAGGTAAATGCGATGTATGTACAATAAAAAAAAAGAGTGGTTCTAAATTTGCGAAAACAGCCAACACACAGAACACAAAAAACTGCATTCAAAGCGTCAAGCAAAGTTCATACCGGTACTATGCAAGCTGTGTAACAATATAAAGCAGAGCTCGATCATCATAGCATTTCAAAAATAAGCGAAAAAAATGAGCATGTAAATCAGCGATTAATTGGTTCGGATTTATTATAAAGTAAAGGTTTTCATTGTGCAGAATCTATATGCAAAAGACATTTTACTTGTTGTAGCTTTTTATGTTTGTAAAAATTTTAAATGACTAGCATTCTGCATTTCTCGTAATATCCCGCTGTTTTTATCGTGGTGGCACAGCGAAACCAAAACTAAAACACGAAAAACGTTGGCTACTGTGTAGCGGTTATCTGGGTTTGGGTGGTAGACGGTAGACAGACATTAATATACACTTACTCAGTTTCAGAATTTTATTTTCCTGGGTACTGCAATAAAAGAAACAAAACTCTTTATACACAAATTAGTGGTGTCGGTCTCATCACTGCAGTGCAAAAAGCATCTTATACAAAAGCACAGTACTGTATGTAATACCAGGAAATAAGATACATGTTTTTTATAAGCATATAAATATTGGGAGATCATGCTAATACAAGTATGAAGGTACAACTTTTGCTAAAACTCTATCTTCCAATTTTTGATGTTTTTGCTAAAAGATATAAGTTATTGCTAAAACTCTAGCTCCTTTTCAACGGCAATTCAAAAAAATGCGAACCAGGTTTACCAAAATTTGCTTGAAAAATACGGTTTTATGCGTACGTATGCAAAAAAGATTCAAATTTTCTTGCATTTTTTGTTTATACTTTTGTTATACATGGCTTTGTGAAAAAAGATTCAAACTTTGTTAGGAGTTTTTATTTATTTTTTAAAGGTGCGGTTACTTGTAGAATTTTGTTTGTTGACACAACGCTTGCCACAACTGCTCTGTTTAAACAACTAGTATTGAGAAGATTTGCAAACACACTATGCAAACAAAATGTGTCCAAGTATCAAAAATCTTCTGATAACTTTCAGAATATCACTAAATAAATGCAAGTTTTGACCTTCAAACAGTTTGAAAATTATATTGGTAGTTAGAAATAAAAATTTTGGACATAGAATATGAAGTCAATAGGACTAGTTGTTTGAAAGCTGCATGCAATTGCAGAGGTCGCGGGCACTTTCTCCCCCCCAGGCTCTTTAGGATTTTAGTCTGAACTGTTCAAACTGTAGTTGCTCTTTTTTATACTTAATCTTTATAATTACTGTACTCCGTTAAAACTCTTCTTCACTCTCAGCTGGTAGTTGATGTTCTGTAGTTAAACGCGCCGCGCACTTCATCCTTTTGAATTGCTGCAGCGAGATTTCCCAGTAGACTATTAATCCGATTAGGACTCTCTGCTAGTTTGAGATCTCAAACGTATTGAACTAACTACTGAGACTGCGTGAGTCCATCCATCCTGCAGTAACAAACAAAGCTGTGAATATCGCTTGAACATTGAATCGAATCTGCACATGACGAATAAACCGAACAAAAAGTTCTCAGGGATATAAAGAGGTGACGAATCGAGCGAAGTGACGCATTAGACGATGACGAATTCTTCTGCACAAGGCTAAACTTTGCACATACCTACGTACACCCGTTTACTTTGTTCAATCAGATTATTTCGATTAAAATATAATTTTTAATTTTATTGATTCTAAGCATTTTAATTGTTTTGTTAACAATGCTTCTCGCACGTTCCGCTTTTGCAGCATATTTTCGCAAAAAAAAATTGAAGCATTTATTTGTATTTTCAATCGCAAATATCACGCAAACTAAACAGCTTGAAAGTAAATTTCTTTTGCACAAGACGGAAAAGAAAAAGTCTTAAAAAAAGAAAAAAAATTTCAAAATTTTCGACGTTTCCTTTTTGCAGCACACGGTAGAGTTGCAAACGATTATATTAGAACAACATGCACGCAAAAACAAAACAACTTATTCCTCACCTTGAGAAGAAAATTTCAAGTAATTTCTCGAATGGAAAAAATTCGAACCGAATAAAGCAAGAAACATTGTGTAGCTAAAAGCGGTGTCATCATAATGAAGTAAAATAGAGTATATTGATCTGAATCTTTATCAGTTAAAAAATTAGAATTACACAGAAAAGTATTGTGGAAAAAATGACTAATATACAGCGTAGCTGAAATAATTTGAAAACTTGAAGCACAGCATAAAACAAACAATCCTAACAAACGCGTTCCAATTCAAACAATACGAGTATCTGAGCAAGTTCAACAAACCTTTAATAATGGAATAAAAAAACTAGTGATTTGCCAAAAAAACAAAACAATAGAAGTGCTGAATGTTTCCTGAATAGTTTTCATTGATCATAATATCTGAACGAAAATTTAAACATAATGAAGAACATCAAGAAACTTTTTGAAAATTAAAAGGTTTCGTTTTGTTCTTTTTTGGCGATTTTTATCTGAGTTTTTTCTCTTTCTTGTTGCTCTTCTTCATCTTTTAGCTTCGAAAAATAATCAAAGACTATTTAATCAATGAGGATATTGCAACAATTTTCAAATTTTGATAAACATTCAACACAGTTAACTGCACCATCAATATCACGTACAAGTTGTTAGCCTCTTTGTGTATTGAACATTTATCGTCCTTCAAGTTCTTCGGATTCCGATACACCAGAATCATTTCCAAACGCAACATCATCGACAAAAATAATACTAAATTCGTGATGTCGTTGTTGGCAGCAGGATGCTTGTTCTTTAACTTAAGCGCTAAAACCAGTCGAATAAATTAACCAACGTACAGTACAAGGCAAACATCACAACAGTTCAATAGTTCTCGTGACATAAATATTCGCACATTTCTATCATTGATTGCTAAATTAAAATAAATAATAAAATAAACTTGTTAAGTTAGCAAAAACGCCATAGCAGTTGATTGCAACCATTTTAGCATTTATTACTGGAATTATGTAAGCGATTGTACAGAAACGCTTCTACAAATAATCTAAACAAAAAGCTAAAATTTCTACACATTTACATTCAGTAAACAAGCAAAAGCAGGTAATTTTGTTTTTGCAATTTAGATAGTTACAAATGTGACACCAAGTGATCAAAAATCGTGAAATGAAAAGATTTTCAATGAAAAGATTTTCAATAACAGTTACCACTCCATAACAAATAAAAAAATAAACTTCATCATAAAACGAAGTTCTACTTCCAACTTACTCAACAAAGTGTTCAAAAGCTGACGGCAGATAATAAGAGCACACCATACAAAACCTAAAAGCTTAAAAAATTTAAACGCTACTGCTAGAATTCCTTCAGATGTAGGCTTTTTAGTTAACAACATTTGCTTGTGTTTCTGTACCATTGTCTGCAAATTGGCGTCTGCTACTAAAAAAGTAGGCGCGGGTTCGATTCCCGGTCGGATCAAGTCAAAAACTATAACATCTCAGCTTGATATTCAACAAAAAGAGACGTTGTCAAACCTCAACTGCATGTGGTAGAAAGGTGACAGCTTGACACAAAAACCCCACGAGTCTTTCGCGGTCTTCTAGCAAAAGACACGTGGTGAACGACAATGTAATTGCAATTTGTACAGAAAGTGTAATACAACTCAGACAAAGTATAGTCGTAACTAAGCTAACTAAAAGCGATAAAAAAATTCAAACAAATGTGCCTTAACCCAAACAATTTTATTCATAGCATGTTGAGCAAGCCTTTAAAAGTAGCTCCTACAATCTCGTGACTTGTCAAAAAACAATAAGCGTGCTAAATAAACTATGAGCAGAGTTACTTTTATTCTATATTTATAGCTCATACTGACTGCACTGAAATGGTAAATATAACCTAACTCTACCAACCAAAATAATAGGAGCTTTGGGATATTGTTGCTTGCACTCGGAGGCTTGTTCTTCTATCTTTGCAATAACGTTAGTCAAATGAAACCACCAACTTACGATGCAAAATTCATACCACTTCATCTCTTTTTGTGACTCAATTGTTCTTAGTAGAAAAATTGAAGCAAATTAACAGACAGAAAAGAATACTAAGTATAATGAAAAGCATCGAGAAACTTTTCTAACAAAAACAGGCTTCGTTTTTGTTTTTTTTTTTCGGACAAATTTCCTCCAATGCTTATTTCATTCTTTCTCGGTCTTCTTTGTCCTTGAGCTTGGAAACATACGCAAAGTTTAATTCATCAATGATAAATTTGTAACTACGCCTGCTTTCCCTTGAATATTCAAAATATTTATCAGCGCCGATAGCTCAAACAAATTCGTCGCCCATCTTTCTATTGAATACTCTTCGTCCTGCAAGTCCAAAATTTTTTAAAGTAGGCGGAACGTTCTTACATGTAGCATCCACAACTACAATAATAGAAGCTTTAGAATATCGTTGTTTGCAACTGGACGCTTGTTGTTTTACCATAGCAGTAAACTTCGTCCAATGACTCCACCAACCAACAATGCAAATATCGCAGTGCTTCATCTATCTTCGAGACATAATTATTCTCACATTTCAACCATCGATTGTTATGTGAAAGATAAGTTCATAATATTTGCGATACTCAACTTTGTTTCCGTAATTCTTGGGAAGAGTATTGAAAAAAAAGGCGTTGGCAAGAGGATAAAAACATGCCTCGCTGTAAATTGTAAACATTTGTGTCTTCATTTCTGTTGCCGCGTTAAATAAAACTTCAATCTAACCTTAAACAAAACAAAAAAGTCAATAACCTTAAAAATCACTCATTTATAATAAATCGACCACGCAAAGCAAGACCTTTTGCAATTTGCGAATAAAAAAAATACATAAATGAAACCTAAACCCAAAAAATAATCGTGAAAAAGAGTGGATGTGCAGAAATAACTACCTCCTCAAAATGAGCGAATATTCTTCATCATATAATGAGGTTCTCCTTTGAAAGTAGATATATTCAAAGAAGTGATCACCAACTTACGATAAAGCGTTTTGATAATAATGCGTCACAACACAAAAATGCTTCAAATTTAAAACACTACAGTTAGAATCGCTTCTTGACTTTTCTTTACTTCATGCCATCGTGAGTGTGCATTGCTTTTACCCTATAATAACATGCATGTATTTGGCAAAAAATGTTCATTAGATATGCAGAGGTGGGCAGTAACTAGTTACTTTTTTAGGAACTGTAACTCAGTTACTTTTTCAAAAAAGTAACAAAGGTGGCCACTGGTTACTAGGGTTGGATTGAATTTGGATTTTGAATTTTGAATTTGAATCCGCTCACGAATTATTGATGAATTTGAATTCGACTTTTTCAAAATCAATGAATTTGAATTTGAATTTTGATTTTTCAAAGTCAATGAATTTGAATTTGAATTTGAATTTAGTTTTTTCACAGTCAATGAATTTGAATTTGAATTTAAAAATTAAAAACAAAATGAATGGATCCAACCAGTGCCGTCGCTTAGGGGGCAAAGGAGGCCGTACCCTCCTTACAGCCGCTTGTGCCTCCATTTTGGTTGACTAAAAATACTGCTTTTGAAACATCACGCAACGACAAGACAACAGACAGTCAGACAATGACGGAAAAAGGAATAATTACGTTTAAACATAATTCTCCTCTGATGTTTTTTTGATTCTTTGCGACATTGCTGGCAGCCAACTGCTGTACCTTAATCTGACTTTACGAATGTGTCGCGGAATTGCGGAAGAGACATGTAAGCATGCAGAATTGTTACCGGTATTTCGTTAGTGATCATGACATGAAACAATGCGTGAAAACTTTTTTTCAAAGATCAACTGTTTTGATTTTTAGAGCACACTCAACATTCTGAGGTCACAGTCAGTGGTGCAACTACACTGTAAATGAAAAAGATGGAAACTACCACCCTTCAGGGTGGTCCCTTAACTCCACCTTTTCTCCACCTTAGGTTGTAATCCTCCACCCATTACCACCATTTACGGTGGTCCCTCAACTCCACCATTTCTCCACCCTAGTTGTAAACCTCCACCCATTACCACCATTTACGATGGTCCCTCAACTCCACCATTTCTCCACCCTAGGTTGTAAACCTCCACTTGTTACCACCATTTCTGGTGGTCTCTTAACCCAGTATTTCTCCAACCTAGGTTGTAAATTTTCTACCCCTCGCTCCACCACCATAAATGGTATTTTCCACTTCAATAACAAATTTCCGTTTCACTTACAATCTAAAAAATGGAAGTTGCCACCCAACCAATAGGTCTCTTTTTAGTTGCAAAGTAGCAACAAGTATTGATTGAAATTGGCCAGAAAAGTTTGAAATCGATCGCTGCCCAGGTCTTACGTTATGTTTATGTTTCACTTTGATTTCAATTGCCAAGGTTATTTATTGCTTCTTGAACATTGTGACAAAACTATGGGACTGGGGGTAAAGGAGGCATGACGACCTTTTCTTTTTTTTTTTGATGATTATCCAACATTTATGAGCACAGGAAAGAATTAGCCAAAAAAAACTGTTTTGAAAACTAAAAACTGGCAGTATTGCAAGCAAGAGTTTATCCTTAGAGCCCACAGTTAAGCATTTCGAAAAATCTTCGACCAGAGGAATGATGCAGTGATTGGTTTTAGGCCGGTTGTTCTTAATTTTTGCTAACTTTGGTTCATAGTGTTTCCTAATATATTCTTGATTTTTGTGTAAGGTTACAGAATTATTGTTTTGAGATGTATAACCGCACAATCATGCATTGATGTTCAATCATACTCATGTGCCGTACATGTTATGCTGAGCAGAAAAAATGAACCCACACGCTGCTCACCAATATTACTGTACTGTAAATATTCCGAATATGGCCTGATTCTAATAATTCTAAATATGACTACTTGACATCCCCTGCAATAATTCTGAAACCTAATAAATATTATATACATCCGATATATTTTGGAAAAATGATTAACAACGGCTAATGTAATTCTAACACTTATCACAAGCAAAAAAACAAAAGCCGTTTGTTATCACTAAGTGGTGCTACGTAAATTTTATTTCGTTTTTGATTTCTTGCTATGTATCCAGAACAGAAATTAGCAAGCCAAGCGTCTTTAAAACAACAATGAACTGAATATTCAATCACTTTTCGAGTTTTTGCTTATGAGTTAAATGCAAGCTACGTAATTTCCCCGATTTACGTGTACTTCCATTCAACTCAATGGTGTTATGTATTCAGGCTGTTTCCATCGGCTCGCGCAATTCAATAGCTAAATTTAGAAAACATGTTGTTAAAAATTCGTTGGATTAATTTCTTGCATTTAGGCTTGAACTAACCGATTGCTAAGTTAAAAAAACCGACTAGAAAACTGGGTCCCGCAAAAATCTAAAGGCAACAATTATTTGATTTCACTTAAATGCTCAATAACATATAGTTGTGACGTCATAGTTGCCGTTACAGTTTCAACTTCGCTTAGAGTTAAAAAATTTAGAGCATTTGTCATAGACCAAAACAGAAATTTCGATCAAGTTTTTTTAATTTATCCAAAAACTTGTCAATGATATCATTTTGACGTCAAATCTAAACTTTTACAGGCTTATCGCGCAAGCAAATGTTATATTTCTATATCCCTTTAATGCATTTATGGGCCCAAGAACTATCCAGAAAAATTATAAGGGATTTATTGCTTCAAAAAGCCCAATTTTAACATTATGCAAATTAGGAAGGTCACCTGGGCCGCATTTGTGCGAATTTTTTTTCTAAAGCCTTTTGGGCCCTAACCATTAACTTACAGCAAAAAAGCTTTGTTCTAATTATTAAGGGTTAGGGTATTTTTTCCGTATATTTATCTGACTACAAAACCAAATGCCAGAACAATATTAGAGTAACAAGAACGAAAAAAAGCTGAAAAAGCCTACAAGATGACGAGCTATTTGTTGTCTTCCGTAATTGAGAAGAGGTACAGGCAGTATAATGTTTTTAACCATATACCGTAGAGTACATGGCGTACCAGGAAGCGAAACATCACATGGTTTAATACCTCCTACAGCAACCTGGTCAGTACTAAGGTGGCAAAAAGCTTTTTTCATCTCCTGAAGAAGCGCGTTCCTCCACAGAACCGGATGCACAAGAGCGCCATCAAGCTGAGCTACAGTTGCACCACAAACACGGCGGGTATCCTTATTTTCTCATAAGAAGATCCTATCTAAGAAAGAAGACAACCCGGAATCGCCATCGTGCAACTGCAGAAAGGCACCGTTGCCCCATGCCCGGAAAGTGCCGAGAGAAAGATATCGTCTGCGAAGACTTTGTAAACGGCAATAATAAGGCCAAAAATTACTTTGGACTGTGCGAAACGAAGTTTAAAGCACGATACTAAAGCGCGTGCAATTCTTCAGGCATCGTCCAACAAGCAACGTCATTGAACTTTCCAAGTATGTATGGTCCTGCAGAGACGCATGCAACGAAGCTAGCATCACATGGAGCCTTGTTTGCCACGCAAAGCCATACCAATAAGCAGCCAAACAATGCAAGGTATGCAAGTGCCGCAAAAACAAAAGTTCAAAACATAAGACTATATTCTGTTGGTTTTAACGTTGCTTCTTATTTTACTACCCTTTTCCACTAAAATCTTTTTTCTATCTTTTTCACAGACTGACTTGGCCTAGTTGCGAACCGCCGAGTCTTTCTCTACGACTTTTGTTGTTCTTTTTTTTTGTTGACGTCATTGTTTCACGCGACCTAGCTTTACTGCTTGATTTGTTCAAATTCACTCCATTTCAGCGTAGCTCAACTGCATGCTTGGAAGTCTTGACCTAGTTCTCAAATTGAATGTTTTTGGATTTTAAGCTATAAAGGTTAGAGTTTAATCGTCAGCTTTTTAAACAATTTAGATAATTAAATCATAATTTAGCTCTGATGATCTCATTTTCGGGCAAAACAAACCGTTGGGTTTTATAGACTTCAATTTGTAATGTTTTTATAATGTGGTAATCTACTGTGATATTTGCTCCACTGTAACTCTTAGACATCGAGCACTTTTTGAAACCTTGATATCAACCACAGACGGTACGTTCCTCTACAAACAAAAAAATTACGTAACAATTGGTAAACAAATATTGAACAAAAGTTACTAGCAATATCGAATAGAATTACTTCAAAATGATCTCATAGTGATACCATGTCTTTCAAAACAATGATGAAAGCAATTAAATAACTGTGAAAAACATCAAAAACGCAACAAAAGAGTAGATTTGATAAAGGTGGAATTTCTTAAAAAGAGGTGAAAAAAAAACAAAATAAGTGGATTCGTACGTTAAAAAGCGCCACGTTGCATTGCATTGAATGACGTGAGAAGTTGAACAAACTTAACAAAGCAAAACAAAAATTGATTGCCAGGTTTCTTAGAATCATCATCATTTCGAAAATAGCTAGTGACCAATAAACTAGACCAGAAAACAACATCAAAATTTACAGGCCTACGTGGCAAAGTTAACTAAACCACAACAAAAGAATATACCAATGGATAAGCCCCAACTAAAGCATTATTATTGTTCTACGGTAGAAGCAGAAGTTTTTAGTCAAGCGTTTACTTTTCCTGCAGTTTTGAATCTGATGTATGTTTTAGTGGCTTTAAAGTTACAGTTTACGGTTGTACTGATCTTTTTAAAAATACAATCAAACCCACAATCAATAATAAAAACAAGCAATCCAACTGTGACATCAAACAGATGACGTCATA
Source organism: Trididemnum nubilum (assembly GCA_963965965.1). NCBI lineage: Eukaryota > Metazoa > Chordata > Ascidiacea > Aplousobranchia > Didemnidae > Trididemnum > Trididemnum nubilum. The sequence goes on along the minus strand of OZ014471.1, from coordinate 13,159,830 downwards.
AACTCAATCGTATTGGATTAGAATGATTTTAACCTTCTTGACCGAACCTTTCCAGAGATATTCTACTTCAAACTTGACATAGAGTATCTTTGTTATTCATTGAAGTTTTAGTGCATAGCCTTACTCACATAGGCCAATATTAACGTATACATAGGTTAATACAGGCTTTGTGGCCTAGCTTAATAGCGGCGTGCTTAAAATAAAACTTTTATGACGTCGCCAGTGTTATCAACGTCAGGGTTGACAATAAAATTACAATTAGGAAGGCCTGTAAGTCAAATTTGAAGCAGAATATCTTTGGATCGGACGAGTCAAAATGGAGTCAAAGCCAGTCTAGTACAATTGCCTTACTTTGAAACCTCCATTGATTTTGCCAACAGTCTTCTTCTAGGCTTTACACGAACTCGTAGACAGAGATGGAAACCGGTCGGGTCGACCGGCCGGTCGGGTTGCTGGTCGGGTCGAGATTCTTCGACCGGCCGGTCAAGCCGGTTGAAAAACCGGTCGAGTTCTCCTTTCTGGCAATTAAAAGTCATCTAAGCACCTACCGAAATATACCTATATATTTTATCATAAATAAAACTTTTTATAAAAATCAATGTCAACAAACCACACCTTTCGAAAACACTTGTTGAGTGGTTTCAAGGTGTGACTAATATGCTGTGACCATTAAGATATGCACATTCAGGGACGTATTTAGGGTGGGAGTATTGTGCCATGCCTCCCGACTTTGGGCCAAGGCGCAAAGCAAAAAAGTGCAAAATATACGTTAAAATCGCGTAATCAGATTCTAATGGAGCATGCATGTGGAAGAGATGTACGCTCCCTGGCATTTTAGCATCATTTTAATTAGCTTAAGTAAAAAAGTGGCGCAGATTTCAGATTTTTTAGTACATGCTAAAATCTTGCCGCTTTGAAAAGCCTTTTTTAACTTAAATTTACCACACTCTACACTGGGCAAGAAAGACATAGCTCTTTTTTTTTTATATCTAACTAAACATGGCTTATTCTGAAGTAGCAGCATTTCTACAAACTGCTTGGGCACATTATATTTCGAATATTTTCTAGCCAATGTTATAACAGTTTAGTGTTTTCAATGAAAATAACGGACGCGTTGCGTTCATCGGGATAGTTATTCATAACGACTTCGTACTACCGATGAGTTTATTTATTGGTTTGACGTTTCGCTTCCTAAACCGGGAAGCTTCTTCAGAACAATTTTCGGCAGGGCTGCCTTTGCAGTTACAAAAAGATAAATGAGAAAAAAAATAACAGCAGAAGATAGGTAATTAGTAAAAACATGCGAACATCACAATACTTGTACTATTATACCCAAAAACGTTAATATCATGGAGCGATCACATTATATATTATTGAAAATTATGTCACTAAGAGTGTAAAAAAAGGAATACTGAAAAATTATGTCACTAACAGCGTGAAAAAAATTAATAATATTCGTAACAACTAGCTGCTTCACTAACAGTTGGAGAAAATATGAAAAGGATCTATTGCAAAACATTATGTATTGGAAAAGGTTTTTCGCTCCACTGAGATTTATATTAACTCTTCCGTCCGTATATCTCTGTGAAGCTAAAAACCTTTTCCAATACATAATGTTTTGCAATAGAACCTTTTCATACTTTCTCAAACTGTTAGTGAAGCAGCCTACCCAGTGGGCACAAAACGTCTAAAAGAAGTATAAAACAAAAATTGGTCTAAATGTTGTCTATTTTGCAAAATGCACTGAGTTGAATAAACGTCTTTACAAAGACGTCAAAAATACGAAAAATTAAGCAACGTGTTAAGGTCTATAAGTTATGTAAATTGGACGTCGTTGTAAAGACGTCTTTTTAACTACATACATTTTTGCAAAATAAACAGCATTTAGACAAAATTCAGAAGTTACATAGCAGACTTGAAACATAAAGTTGTTTTTTTTCACGGTTGTGAGATGCTAAAGTTAGACCATCTAAATTACGTTTGCTGCATAAATCTAGACCACGTTTAAACGTCTATTTGACTAATTTTGTGCCCACTGTGTATAGTTGTTATGAATATTTTAAAGTTTTTTCAGGCTGTTAGTGACATAATTTTTCAATATTCCTTTTTTTCGCGCTGTTACTGACATAATTTTCAATATCATGTAATGTTGTTCACTGTTAAAATTTTTGGGTCCAGCTGACCCACAAAATCCTGGTCAAAGGCCTTTGACCCAAAATTTTTGGGTCAATGAGAAGTGTTTCTACTGTGGAATGAGTTTCTATGTGGAATGTTTCCACGTAATAAGTGTTTTTTGACTAAGGTCTACATCTGCATCCACCCCAATAATTTGACTGTGGTCTGCATGTGAATCACTTGAATTCAGGGAAAAAACCTCTTGAAATTTTGGTGAAGACCTTTTTTTTTGGTCTGCACTTAATTTGCTGACGTGAAAAAAATCGTGGTCGAGGTTCATCCCCCCCTATGTTGAAAATAGGGCAAAATTGGAGTAGAATCGCAAATTATTTCCCCTCCAATGTTCAACAAGGATCGGCACCCCTGCAAATAAGAAAGCTACTAAAATTCAAAAATCTACTAAGATTCAAAATTTTGTTCCAGTGAATTTCCTTAATACCAATATCAGCTAGGTTTTTTTATTTAGTGCTGTTTTAAAATTATTTTTGAGGCTATGATAAAGTTTTTGATCGTTTAAATTTGTTGACTAAGTCTATTGGGTTCAAAAAAAATTTAATATTAGAAATATTTTGAGTCAGTGGTATTTGTTAACTAAAGTTTATTGACAATCTTTAAGAAAAAAATAAATCAAAAATTTAGGTTCGGTGACATTTATTAAACTGACTTATTTATTAAGGTGTTACTGTTCATCTCGCTGAGTTAAATGCGTGGAATGTAACGCAATCTGCGAAGATAATGCCTTGTGTGCTAATTATCACCCTTTATTGTTTGCAATTTTTAAAGCAAGACGTTCTAATGCGTATAATGCGTAGTGCTGTTCAAAACTTTTGTTGTTTATTTAATTACTGGACGCGGTTGATAATCGCACCTCAGCAGACAGTTTGCTTTTTTACCATGTGAAGACCTAGATAGAAACTGCTATAATAATAGTAAACCGACTTGCTGAGTAAACCGACTTTAGCAGCAGCAGAAGAGAGAGAAAAAGTGCTGAGCAGTTATTTTGATGAAATTTGGAAAATTTTTGATATGTTATATTAGCATAAACCTTGTTTATGTTAAGTTATTGCAGCTCCTATTTAAGAACTTTTAATAAGCTTTTATAAAAATTTAAAAAATTAAGCGTTGGCCTAGGAGAAAAAGAGATAAAAAAAAGCTCGAGAATAGCTTCTTCACTACAACGAATGTGAAGCCAACAAAAAATGTTAGATCAGCGAAAGTTTGACAGAAAAGAGAAATTGGGATTTCGTTCAATTAACGATGCCCGCTGCATTGTAAATTTGTGAGTTAATTTTGATCGTAAAACAATTTTTGTCGATAATTAGTGTTGATTCTTCACAAAAATATTTAACAGATTAGGTTCAATTGCAAACTACACTGTTTGATTTAAAATTAATTGAAGTAAATTGCCAACACCTATCTGTGTTTTTTTAACAAACATGCCGAAGTAAAAGTCTTATGTTTCCTTTGAGCATATGGCTTAATGGTAAGAAGGTATCAAATATGGTCATGCAAGCGATGTGATTGGGCAAAATATTTTTGTTCAAAATCAATATAATAGTTGTGGATGCTGGTTATGGCAATGATAGAAACATGTCAAGGCAAGTGAATTGCACTGTCTTCTTTTTCATAAGAACCAGTGAATTTTAGATTTAGGCAGTTCTTAAATTTTCACAAAGTTTTAGCTTGATTTGTTCATGAAAAGTATTGGAAATTGAAGTGACGCACCATTTACGGCGAGCTATAAGAAAGGAGATTAGAGGGTTAGCTAGCTTATCGTTATCAGAGGTACGCACTTACGCAGCAACTATTTTACTTGCGACAGCGCTTGCGCTGCACCTATTTTCCTTGCGATAGCACTTGCGCCGCAATTTATCTTCAAATGCTTGCGCCGCAAGTATTTGAGCAATTATAAGCGCAATTCAAATACGAGTAAAAATGATTGTTTTTAAATCAACTGAGATTAAACTTTAGAAAAGCATTGATAAGGTAAGTTCATAAGAGCCTCGTCATGCCAAATTGCTTTCGTCTATTGCTTGCAAAACTTCGATTGAATTCACAACAAGGGTCTTCTTTTGCTGTAACTTTTCTCTGAAATATTTGCCAATTTTTCAAATTTTCCAATTGAGTATTTCAAAGAATGGTTTAGTAAAATAAAGTTTCAAACAGAAAAATTAGTGTGTTGTTTTGACGTTTGCAGGCCAGAGTTTTAAAGCTTAACGCTTTGCGTGCTTCAAGCACGCAAAAGGATTGAAAAAAAATTGTTGTAATTGTCTTTTTAGAACTACGCTACATGTTCCTAAAAAATCTTAAAATTTCATTGGGCAAAATGTAACGCGCTGCTTGCAACAGCAATAGTCTTACGTCTTACACCGTAATTCAAAACAAGAAACAACAAAAACTGCTATTTACAACCTTTTTCTAGACCGGAAAGATTTAAAAGATATTGCTAACAAAAGTGGCAGCATCGGTAGCTCTTAACAATTAGATGGTTTAACTTTTTTTAAACAAAAAACACCATAATTTTTTTAGTATGCCCCATTCGTCAGAGTGTGATGCTAATTGCTCCAGGAGCACAAATGTATCGAAGCTGGTCACCAATTTTTTTGACGGGTCATTAGACAAAACAACGACTGCAAAGTCGTTTTCTTGCCAGCACATGACGACTTTATTAGTGGAATTTAACACCCCAATTCTCTGAAGTGTAGGAGTTAAGTGTCTTTTTTTATTGGTTAAAGAGCCTATTCGCCCAATGCGAGCGGGGTTGAGCGATGCGCACTTTTCCAAGTGTTAGTATTTTGGAGAGAAAATCAATAATTTTATGTTTACTGATTGGTAGCGAGATAATTTGTTTTAAATAACGTATCGTATTGGTTTCGTACCTTAACCGAGAGCAGTTTGAGCGTACTGGACCAACTATAAGGTGGATTTACACTGTAATTCTTTTTCGTCTGCTTTTGTCTGTTTTCGTACATTTTTGCTTCTCTATGAAACATAAGTATGCGCTTTTTTCGTCCGCATTTTCGTTACTCCATATCTGCACTAAGTAAACTGTATAACATGGTGATAAAAATTTTGTTGAAAAATTTCGTGTATGGAAGATGTAAGCGAATTTCAAAATAGAACTGTACCCCTTTACAAAAATTTTTGTTTTGAAAACTTTTATCTAAAACGTTACGGTCTGGTTAGAATTTAGACATGTAAAACTGCAGACAAAAAACAACATACTTTTTCATGGAAAAGCTAAATACGTTCGAAAACAAACAAGAGCGGAAAAAAACGGATACTGTGCAAATCCACCTTTTAAAATCATACTTTTCAAAACGTCACACTTGCGCGTGCTGTTGCGCTTGCGTCGTAATTATTTTTTGGGGGCTTGCGGAAACGCTTGCGGCACACCTTTCATGCTTGCGCTGCCCACCTCTGATCATTCTTCTGAAAGATGTAAAGTACCAGTATGATTTGTAGATTAGGCGGTCACAGATTTGATTTATAGCTTAGCTCTTTCGCATTTTTTGAAGTTGTTGGAGCATCAATAATTGCTAAAAAGTGACTACTTCACCCAGAAACTTTATGTTAAGTGGAGGAAAACGTGAATGAAGATTGTTCACGCGCGCATTTTAAGGTCAAGATTTTAGTTTTAGAGCGAGGGTAACAGGTTTGAACTGGTTTTAAAATTTAGAGAATCGATTTAAATTTTTGGTAAAAATTTCTAGTGCAGTAGTCTTCCTAATTGCTTTAATTTTACAAGCACCATCGAGTCACTTCGAATTCTGTCTGTCTGACAACATTTTCTGTGCTTCTAGTTTTAATAGGCGCAGATAATGGTTGCAATTTATATTTTTTAGTGTTTTTCTGGTTGTGGTATTTTTTTAAACTATTGATTACTTCGTTACATACTTTTAGTCAACTGTAGTAATGCAATATTGTGATTTTCAAGATATTATGTTTTTTAGGCGCATCTGAGCATAAGATGCATTATCAATATATGACCATTTTTGCTTTTATTTTTTTTATATAAGGTGCACGAAATTAAATCATGGAAAATATATTCTTATCCATAAAAAAAACGCACCTTCATTTTCTTACGAAATGGAAAATACTTTAGGTGTTCCTTATGATACAAAAAATATGTTACGTTGACTGAGTAATGTGATTTCAGTGTTTAGTTGAATTGTTGATACCATTGAACTGCTTTTCTGATTTTCGGCAATCTTGTTTTTCTCTATTTATAGCACAATCGTACGATTCCAGTTTTAAAAACCAACACTAAACTAAGTTATTCAACTTTTGTTGATTTGGTATTTATTTTTTTAGAAGATAACGCAATTGTGAGCTCATGGGTTACTGCAAGTACCTACGTTTTTTACGTACGTTGAAGTGCTCAATTGTTAAAACCATACATAAAATAAAACTGTACCAGATGTCTGGTTTTAAAATTTATAGTTTTCAACACAGTTCTATTTTGTTAAGTCTTTCTGTTTTTGCTATACGCTGGCGTATTTAACTGATTCTCAGAAAACACCATAGTGTTGGTATGCATATTAACAAATTGCTACAACCAAAAAATAATTTGGGTCGTGGCGACCCAAATTGTTTGGGTCGCGGCGACCCAAATTGTTTAGGTCATGGCAACCCAAAGTTTTTGGGTCGCGGTGACCCAAATTGTTTGGGTCGCGGCGACCCAAATTTTTTGACCCAAAAAATTTGGTTTGGGCGCGTCTGTACCCAAAATTTTTGGGTCGTCTTTGACTACATTTTTTTGGGTCGTCCTGACCCAAAAATTTTTACAGTGTTGCTCCATCATTTTAATGTTTTTGGGTGCACTAGTACAAGTATTGTGATATTCCTATGTTTTTGCTGTTACCTATCTTTTGCTGGTATTTTTTTCTCATCTTTTTGTAACTGCAAAGGCAGCACTGCCGAAAAAAAGTTTAGTGTCTGCTGCTCGGCAAATTGCAAAATAATAATCTGTCACCAATAGCTAAAAACTTGTAACTTCATTTTTTGGCCTTTTGCACAATATTACTAGAAAGAACGTCTAGTAATTTAGCTTGTGCCCTTCAGTGCTTTTTATTCTTATTTTGTGCACGTTTTGCGCTGCTCAAAACAGGTCTTTCAAACCGAAACTCAGCCAAAAAAGGTCTGAAAATTGAGACATTTTCACAAAAAACGCAAAAATTTTTTTGTGTTTTTTTTTCTGAGACCCCCGTCCAAAGTCACAAATTTTAACACCTCACCCAAGCCCCCCTTTGGAACAATTTTCATTAGATACATAAAACTTTCTGAAAATAAACCGGTCGACCGGGCCGGTCAGAAACCGGTCAACCGGCCGGTCGACCGGCCGATCAACCGGCGATGAATTTGAAATTTACCGGTCGGGTCGGGTCGAGAAAATCCTGACCGGTTCCATCTCTGCTCGTAGATATCATCTGAGTCTGAGCCATTAACAATTTAGTAACATGGGAAAAATAAAACATAAACCTAAATAAAGTATATCTCGGTTTTAAATGGTCTGCGAGTAGTTATCTGCTGTATCTATAGAGTGGGCCAAAAGTTCTCATCATTGCTATTTCAGTAACTTCTGCGATAACTTTTTTTTGAATTAATTAATCAAAATTATTGTGGATTTTTTGAATTAAAAAATTTCACAACTCGTAAAGGCAGGCAGAAGCCTGATAAACATTACGCCACTAAATCACACAAAATTATTGTAGATAGCCCATTTAGCTAGTCTTGGCTTCTTCTGGGACAAAATTGATCGTCAAATTGATAACATTTTGTAATTAGATTGCACAACATATTACGTCAGTACCGTAACTTAAATGTTTATTGCATATATGGTGTGTGATTTTAGGCTCACTATGTAGAATTTAGCAATAGAAACGTTTGAAATTACAGGAAGCATTTTTGGCAAATTTATATCTCTGTTTACTTCTTTCATGATTTATTTCTAACAGAGTAAACATTCATGCCAATACGCAGTGAAGGCAGACACCAAACAACCAACGAGAAACTAAAACCATCTTGAACTGCTTTTCGCCAGACTGGATCTGACACGTGTGCGCACATATAGAAACACGGTATTGCTGCAATCGCTGTGATGGTCTGACCCAGGAGCGCCGAGAGCCAAGGGTGGGCCCGGGGACAGCTCAAATATTACGCATCTCTGGTTTTGTGCAGTCCATAACAGGCAAGGAAAATGGCACACTTTTCTCCGGATTCTCAAGTGATCTCCAAAACAAAAAAAAAGGTCTTCACCGAAATTGAAACGGTTTTTCTGTCCAAATTCAGGTGATCTCCTAACAGAAAAGAAAAGGTCTTCGGTGTTTCATTTCGATGGGCCCAATTAAGCCCATTGGGCCCTCTCATGGGCCCCTTCAAGCCCATGGGCCCCCTAAAAATCCATGAACCCCGGGGTCGTTGTCCCCCCTGCCCCCCTCTCGGAGGCCGTGGTCTGACCTCTGACCTAAGAGTAGCCAGCCAAAAAAGGAGGAAAAGACTACTAACTTAACTGAATTAAACAATTGCCGGTTCAAAAGTCGACCGTTCTGACGAATTTGTGGTTCAAATTTAAAATTACAATACTTTGTACTCTTTTGAATCAAAATACTACTTAAGTAGCATTACTTCACTCTAAAAGTAATTAAGTAAAAGTGGCCACAAACAACTACTCAAAAAGAACTCGTTAGTGGAAAAAGCTATTTGAGTACTCTACCCAGGTAAAAGTATTTTGTTACTTTCCACCACTGCGTAAAAGTAAACAAAAAGTAGATTTTGATTGGTTCAAGATTGTCTGGTTTCTTACGACGTGGGCAAAGTTGTTTTTTGTTTGCCAGAACGTTCCCATTCATTGCAACAGTTGATTTAGTCGACAACTTCCTATTTTGGAGCATAACGGTCGGAATTCTGTTTAATCTAAGAGCAAAAACGATTACCGGTATAGAACCAAGCATAACAATTTATTAGCTGCGTTTCGCTGTAACTCAAAGCATCATTAGTAGAGTAAACTACGCAGATGCACAGCGCTTGACATCGCTGTGTCGAGCCTTAGCTCTCATCAGCAGCCCTCAGCATATCTAACCAAAGGTATTCCCGAGCTGGACTAACATTTTGGCCACGAGGAGCTAGTCGTGCAAAACTTACGCAGGGAGCCGCACTTAAGCGTAACGGTACGTCGCTTTCTAAGCAAAAAAGCTGCTGCCACGTAATTGCTATCCCCTCAGGCTGGCATTACTGCCCCAACCCTAACTATAATGCAAGGTTTTGAAGCCCAAAAACGACTGCTCCGTGATTATTTTCCCACCATTTCTTTTGTTCCGTATTATTCCATTCCACGCAATCGCAACCCCAGTGCGAATCGAACCCGGGTACGATGGTTGAAAGCTGAGCACGATAACCACTACACAGTGCTGCTTGCAACAATGCAATGACAAAATGTCGTATTTAAACAAAATGTATGAGAAAAAGGCAATAGAGGGTCATGCTAGAATGCGGCTCGCTACGTGACGTGTGCATGAGTAGCTTCTACTCTTTTGGCCAAACTGTACAATCCTTTACCGGTTGCGTAGTGGCAGAGGCTTTGTAGAAAATAAGTAATTTTTCAGTTGTGGTACTTTAGAAAACAAGTGAAAAATTGCTGGTCTCTTGCAGTAAGGACAGCCATAGGCTATTCTTACTACAAGGGCTCCCCTCTGCGTGACCACGGAAATCAAAACCGTACAAGCTTGACGTCCTTTGTGGTCGACTCCTGGGAAGCCAGAACAACTTCCACTGGCAGTTAGGTGACCAGTTCAACCACCAACCCAGCAGCCGCAAGCAGCTCGAATCATTGATGCACAGAGCTTGACAGCGCTGTTTCAAGCTTTTAGCTCTCATCAGCAGCCCTCAGCATATCTAACCAAAGGTATTCCCCAGCTGGACAAACCTCTCGGCCAAACTGGACAAACCTTAAGAGATTGCACAGTGGCAGAGGTATTTATATACAATAAAGCACAGTGTAAAGATTACACAGTATAAAGCACGAATTTATATACCATAACCACCCATTAATTCACGTGGTCATGGCAAGGCTTAAGATTCGTCATATTATCAATAAAAGAGCAACAGGTCAAAGGTTTAAACACACAAGAGGACATAGCCAAATAGCGACGTCACTTTCAAACAACAATTAAAGCAATTAAGCATAAAAAAGATGCAGGAGCAAAGATTGATTGTCGACATTCAGTAGCGATACTGTTTTGGAAATATGTAAGCTTGGGCGTAGGAGCTCAAAAGGATTTGCGGGGGCACCAAACTTTCGCCTGAAAAATGACATTGACTTTTTCCCGGAAAGGAATCGATTTTTCAGTCCAAATTAAGGTGACCTCCAAAACAAAACAAAAAAAAAGGTCTTCTCTGAAATTGAGACGGTTTTTCTGTCCGAATTTAGGTGACCTCCAAAAAAGGTCTTCTCTGAAATTAAGACGGTTTGATGCATATTAAATTGCCCAAAATTTTGACGCAAACTTGCCCAAAAAATATGAAATTGCCCAAAATTTTGATGCCATATTGCCCAAATCATATAAAATTGCCCGAAATTTCGACACTTTGAAACCAAGCTGGGGGGCTAGTGCCCCACGGACCCCCGCTTCTTACGCCACTGTATGTAAGGTTTATTTGATGCGCAATTTGGTAAGATGATTACTTGTGAGTGAAACCCTCCTATAGTATAATGAATGGCTGGTAAAAAATATTATTGTAAGCCAATTTAACCAACCAGGGACGTCATGCTTTTGCCCCCATAGCCAAGTCTCTTAGAATTTTAATCCGAAAATTGCAGCGTTTAAGCTTGTTTTGGACTTGACCTGTAAGTAAAGAGGGGGCTTTAGGGTCTGGACATTTTAATTCTTCAAGTAGCTTTCAAATCTTAGCAATTTAATTGTTTTAAGTGGCTTCAAAACGATACAAAGTTTGATCTAAATGGCGCTAAAATGACTACTTTTTTTGAAAAATCATAAAAATTACCCAGCGGCTGTGATACGCACGAATAACACCAATTTGTTTAGCACGCTGCACAAATGAAACATTTTTAAAGCAAAATAAACTTACCTTTGGGTTCAAATCCCACCAACCCCCCGTAACAAAACCTGGTTGCACGCCTTTGTGGATCCCCAAATCAATGTTCCATATGTTAGGTGGTAGTCAACGAGGGAATAGTAAGTTTTTGAAAGAGCTGTTTGCGGCATAAAGTGACGAAGTTTCCTTACTTTTCCAATGGCACGGGTAATTTCTTGCTTGACTGAGATCAAGTGACGGCTGTAATTCAATTCTTCGTCTAAAGTTATCCCTAGGTACAGTATACTAAAATTCCATCTGTAATATTAAGATAGATACTCTAATTTGGCCGGTTTAGGTATATCATTTGTCTTGCAATCCAAATTCTAAATCAAAAATTGTAGCAGAATCTAGTTTGAGAAAAGTATCTTTGAATCAAAGAAAAAATTTATTGCCCCAGGAAACTTGTTAAAATTATCATCATAATTAAAGCGCTTTTAATGAACGAGTTGTTAATTATAAAAAGGAAGCGATTATTTTGACAAAAAGTTTTAAGTTAAAGTGAATAAAACAAAACGAGAAATACTCATCCGCGCATTTTTCAATATTTTTAAAGGCGAAGGTATGGGTTTGAGTTACAATTGGGTTTGGGATTACTTTAGAGCAAAAATTTGAGTTTGAATTAGATTTGGGTTAGAATTAATAAAACTCAGATAGAAATTTCCCGTGAAATAGTTTCTTCTTTTCAAAAATTCAATAGATAATATGTGAGCGTACAGCTGCTCTTTTTCATAAAGCCGACATATCAATAAATCTAAAGCAAAAAAAAAAAAACGCAGTCCGAGGCAAATCCCCTGCTTTCTTCCTGTTAGAACCCTTACTTCTGCTGAAAGGTTTGCACCATTCTTGCAACATTTTGAGTAATTCATAAGTTTTAGTCAAGAAAACAGCTCGAATAAAGCACGTGTTTATAATTATAAAAAAAACATAAAACATGAAAATCTAAAAAAAAGTTTCTGATCTTGCGCTTTTTGACGTTTTTCATTTTTTTATGCGTCAAACCTAATCAGTACTTCACAACATCATTTATATGAAAATTATTTTTAAATTTTTTTATTTAAGTTTGTTGTTAAGCATAAAAATCAATAGGAAAATGATCAATACTCACAACATGCAAATGATGTCCTTTCTTTCTCTTCAAAGTAACCACAATAAATAGTCGGCAGAGTGGCTGAGAAAGTAAAGGCATCGATTTTGCGACTGCGCCAGTTGAATATTCAGGGTTCAACACTTGTGCGTCTTTGGATAAGACGCTTTACAATGATTATCTCTGCTTGGTGGCTTCGGACAAGCAGCAAATTCATTGGATAGGAATTCGAAAAATCCACAAGAACATTGAGTCACTGGAAACTACTAAGCCAGGGCGGATTCCTCCGAACACGAAGTGCTGATCGCAATAAAACTTTTGCGGTGATAGGAAGATAAATTTGAGACTATTTTACAGCAGCAACGATAGCAATTATTACCAATAAAATGTTTCACAAAGTAATGCAAACTATATAAAGTAAAAGATTAATTTAAAAAATATACAACAAAACTTATTGTTAGGTTAAAAATCTGTAATGTGTAACCAAATTGTTTTTAAAGAATTGTTAATTTGGATACAAAACAAAGATGGCAAAAAATCGATTAACTCGTGTACAAAAACAATGTGATAAAAAATTCGATTACATCCAGCAGTGACTTTAAACTGTTTAAATCCACGTGCAAGAAAAGTACTGCTCTATCTGTTAAAGAACCAGAGCATGTATCCCTGCTCCATTCAATCTATAGCAAAACCGAATAGCTTTAGATCAATAACTCCTATTGAATAGCATCAAATATTGTTGACTGTTCTTTTTTGCTGTTAAATGAAATAGCCGACAGTTAATTTATTAGTTTATGATCTTGAATTTTTAGCTTATTATTTAATGATCAGTTAAATTTATGTACAATAACAAATGAATTAAAAAGTATTGCATATTCAATTAACTTCCGTCAAATACAATATAGTCAGGTTCATTCTGTTTTTGAGCTCTTGATGTTGGTCTTGCAGAGTTTGAATTTCTAAAGAAACAAAACAATTAAAAACTTAATTTAGACTCTGTAAGTATCATAAAGTGTTGACGTTCTTTTTGCAAACTGATATTTTCTTTTGTGAGTATTATAATGCACAGTTTAGTGTTCTCAAAAATGCTGGGAAGAATTTTTAATTTTGAGTTTGAATATTTGCATTCGCTTGTGCGGAACTTAAAACTGGCCATCGCTTTGATCCGCTGACAATCATGTTTTTTTTTTTTGTAAATCCTGTGCAAGCTGAGACATCTTTGTTGGTGCTATATTCAGCGAATGCATAAAGAATCATAAATAAGTGAGTTCGAGTTAATTTAAAGAGTAATAATATGCTACGGTTGTGATATGAAGACTATGCAGCGTTGAAACCATGATACAGAGTTGATCGGTAGACCACTCTGCACCCATATTTGGGATGTCATTTTTAGGTTTTTGGTTGATTATTATTCAACTTCCTTCGACTTTGGCGCTGTTTGATATGGTCTAGCACTATGGTTCTAGTGAAGTGCGATTTTAGAACAGTTAAGGCCAAAAAAATTAGTTATTTGCAGTTAAACTAATGCATACAACCAGACAGCAACGTGCAACAAAAAATCTTGAGTGTTATGTCGTAGTATTTTAAACTCATTAAGACAAACAAATCTTGAAATGTCATAATTTTTACAAAATGTTGTACAATGTAGCCCAAAACTATCAAAAAATAAGTGAAAAAATTGGTTTAGTTACAAATTTTGTATTCTAATCAATTTTAATCCGAACCATTTTAACTTTCCCAACGACTGAATTCGCAATTCTGCAACAATTCAAGGGAGGGTTTTAAGAGATATTCTGGTTTGATGACCTCACTTACGCTGGCTGGACATCCAACTCAATGTACGGATTAACTTCTGGAATGAGGTTAGGATTGTTATCCTGATGTGAAACATTGGCGTATTTTCCTGACACATTCTCATAATTGCTCTTAATTGATGATTGTGCATCTATTTTTTCATAAGGATGAAATGATGTTCGGACTGAGACTTGATTTTCTAAAACGTAAGCTATATTGTTGACTCATTTTATTTTTTCCATCATAATCTACACTTTTAGAGGCTCTCAATTTGCACTCTGGTAGATACCAGTGCATTGTAAATACTGTATTGTAATGTTTATTTGAACTGAAGTTTCAATAATTTTATTCAAAAAATTACACGAACTTTTATTGTATTGTTTTTTAATATCAATGACTCAAACTTTATATCAAGCACAAAACAAAGCGTTTCGCCCTTAAGTGTAGGCAACTTTTTTATTCGAGTAACTTTCAATATGCTTTTCTACTAAATGTTAATTAGCTGAGCTGATGTACGTGAGTAAATTTACTTCTAATATTGATGATATTTTCTCTAAATAAGCTTAACACAGCTGAGTAAGCTAATTTCGAAGAAAAGAAGATTTTTTTGTGATCCATACAGCTGCTAAAACTGCATTTTTTAAGATGAAATTCAAGGTAAAAAATAATAGCACAATGTGAAACTTTTTTATATTGCTGTAACAAACGAGCGAAAAAAAATATGTTAGTGCGTAAAGTAATATGGATTCCACACATTTATCGTTATTAACTATAGCGGAGAATGTATCGCTTCTGTCTTAGTTTTGTACCTTGTGTATCATTTCCTTTGTTTGGCATTTTAATCTTTTCCGTCCTGTAAGTATTAAAACAAAAAAATCAAAGTGTCAAGCACTTTATACCATCAGTTATGTTACAATCATGGCACTTTTAATTGCCGTGGTGGCAATTTATACTATCTGCCTTAAAGCAATGCTGAAAATTTAAAAGAAAATCTATTGCTTAGTTTCAAACTTAGAGTAAAAAATCACCACATAAAAGCTATGGCTGGCAAAAAAATTGTTTTCAAAAATTTCAATTAAGCTTGAATAAGTAAACAACAAAAAAAGAACCAAGAAATCGATTTATGATCGGACTTTTCAACGCAGTTTTAAGTTTTTAATCTTTATTTCATTCCATTTATTTGTTTTAAAATTCATTTGAACGTTAACATTTAAATAAAATTCAAGTATAATCTTATTTAAATGATTTTGATTTGAAGGATTGAAAATGACTTAAGAATATGTTAAAACGTCTTTTGAAAACAAAAATTTGATAATTTTTTAGCTCGAATAAATGTTTTATAAGAATCCTCCACATCATAAAAAAGAATATAAATATGTTTGGCTCGTTCTATTTTTTTTTTTTTGGCATTATTGATATTCTAAATTATCATTATTAGCTGTTTTTTTTGTCATTATACGCAATGGCATTTCCTAAATAGAAATTACAATGGATAATTCTGCTGAGAAATTTTTAAAAATTAATGTCCATGTATTGCTTTTTCTGAAGTTTTGCTTTAGTTTTTAGGCGTTGTAAAGAGCTTGTCGCACAATGCTTATTAATTAGTTGACAAAGCTACAATAAAACATCAAAAATCAAAATTCATTTTTTGACACGAATTGGTCTATTGTACGTTTCTAAAGTTACATCATCAATATTCCGAAATATGTACAATAAAGAGATGAAAACTTACTTGTTGTTGGTAATATCACAGTTAGTGTTTTGTTGTTGATTCTTTAATGTTTTCGAATTTCGATGCAATCTCCAAGCAAGAGCAACAACAACGATGAACAAAGCGATAGGTAGAATTATTATCACTGGGAAGTAAGCTTCTGTAAAAACGTGCAGGATAAATAAACCAAAAAAAAAGTTGGAAAACTTTTTTCCGACTTTTGAAATAAGCAAAATATCTCATCACTGGTATTTTAAAAACTGGAATTGGGCTTCTTCTAATTTTTCGTCAGACAAATTTTCAATCAAAAATACTCTAGAAATAAGCAACTTTTAGTAAGAAGTCGACGGAAAAAAATAAAAAAATAGTATAACCGCACGATATCCCTTGGATGACGTCAAAGATGTTGTAGTGATTTTGTTGCTTCAAGCAATTAATTAAAATGTAATTATTTAAAATTATCTTCTTGTCAACAATTTCTTTACTAAGTTAAATTACCTCTGTAATATTTTGCCTAGAAAAATCTAGTACTTCCTCCACATACCAATAGCAGCAGCTATAATACTATTGCTGCTATAATGCTAAATTTAATTGTTATTGATCCACGTTTAACCACGACGCAGCAGGTTTGTATTTCAATTTATATAACTTACCATTCACAATAGACTGAATAGATTGGTTCAAGCAAGTTGGAAAATTAAAGCAAGACTCAGTTACTCTTTCAACGCTAACCGATCCGCAAGAGGACAAACAGTTTCTAAGAAATTAAAATTACATTTTTTATTTTCCACATTACCTTGACCCGAAGAAAGCAAAAGGAACTTTTAGCCTTCGAGTCAAGCTGCCACCTGCCCACTTGTCTACCACATACGGTGGAGACGTCACAAGTTCCGTTTTAATTGCTGAATACCAAACTAGGAAGCTGTGGATACCAATTTTCATAGTATTTGATTTGATCGTACCCAAGAATCGTACCCAAGTTTAACATTTCATAAGCAGACGCTATACCCAATCAAAATACTTAAAAAACACCATAAGCTTAAAATGCAAAAACGTAACAATATTATAGTATTTTTCTGGAATTAAAATGCATAAGTTTTACATAATATTCTGCAGTAGCTTTTTTAAAATTTGCTACAGAAAGTTTCAATCTTATTTACTGTACGTTTATCATAATAGCTGAAGGCAAATCCCGCAAAGAAGTCTCAAGCCTACAACTTAAAATAATTAATCGGCAGTTCGTAATGAATGTTTTTTTATTCTTCATGGCGTTGATAAAGCTTGGTGCACATATAATGTCTCGCTATGCACTTCACAGCAAAGAAACGAGACGATATAAGGAGCTTTGGCCAAAAACAAGAGCTAAAATAAATTGAAACGTTCTTTTTAATACAAGACGTTTCAATTTCAACTTAAGTCATTTTTAATCTTATTGAGATAGAAGTCAAACGTGTTTCCAACCGATAAAATCAAAGCTCACGCCAGCATTCTTCACAACTATTTAAACTTTTTTAATTGTTTTGTCTCAACGTCTCGTAATGGCAATACGTACAGTAATTACAAATAAGAATTGACTAGCTACTGATAAAGCTAACAGAAATACTATTTAATTTGTACAACAATCATATTTACCTTTGCCTCGACCTATCCTTATCACAAGTCTCACATGATGTCCATGGTACCCATTCACCAAATACAGGAGGACATAAATTAGTACAAGTCGCTATTCTTGTTCTCGTGGATGAACCATTGCTTTCTACATAAAACTCAGCCATCAACATTTAAAGAAAGTTTCTAGGAGTCTAAACCAATGCGAATTTTTAAGATGGAATAAAGTCTTAGTTACTTTTACACTATTTACTGCACCGTATTCTCTAAATTTTTATTTTGCTTTGGGTTTATTCTATGAATAGCTTAGTTGATGGCTTACTTTCCATCACGAGAAAGCGACAGTGTCGCTCTCCTATTTACAAACTCAGGAACCGCTTGTGCGAGATTTGGCCATTTTTCAAATATTCTGTTGTTGTTTTTCTCAAGTAAAATTTGCTTTTTGTTTAAAACTACCTGGAAGATTATCTATTAAGTACCTCATATCCAAGAACACAAGAATTACCAAGATCATTGTGCGAGGTGATCTCAGCTTATGTTGTAACACTCTTAGCCCTTCCATCGACAGCAAAATAGTTTACAAAGAAAAGTATGGTGTGACAAAGCTAAGTGAACAAGATCTGTATTTCATGAGAAATCAACACAACTAAACTATAGTTTATTCATTTATTGTTTTGGGTAGGTGACTAAGCAACAAAGATAGTTTGGAAGTGAAAGCAACAAACTTATCTGATATTTAGGCACATTATTAATACTGAGCAGCAAAGTATACTGCATAGTCAATACCATTACCTGCACACAGAGTAGATCGAACTCCTTGGTAGACGCATGATGATATTTCATTTTTTACTCCTCCACAACTTGCAGAACATTGCGAGGTTGCTGACCAATGTGACCAAGTAGGACACGGCGAAGTGTTGCAGTTTGCTAACCTCGTGCGGAACGATGAACCATTGCTTTCTGAGGAAAATTACACTTACTGCATAGGCAAAAGTACATAATTGACACCACATTAGTACTGTACCGGTACATTAATTCTGGCATAATTTCCTACTTGTCAAAATTCGCAAACAATAAGTTTATGCAGCAGCAAGTACATTAAAAAAACGTGAAAAAATTGTTGCTCCAAAGACAATCTTAGTTCAGTATTTTGCGTACTTTCATAAAAATACCAAAAAAAAATTTATCAGTAAACTTAATATGGTTTCTTGCCATTTTAGTTTCAAGAAAACACTTGCTAATTCTATTATATTGAGCCAACTACTCTCCTAATCATACTTTGCCAATCAATACTGTAAGAAATGAAACTGATTTTATTTGATACAGCGTTGGCGGAACCATATTTAAAGCGGAGGGGGGGGCAAAAGTAGTGACCAGTTTTTCTTTCGCCTACAAATTATACTATGCGGCTAAGCTGCAGGCGAGCAATCGGGCTTTTGGTTAAGTGGGGGCTTGAATTAAAAGGTAATATGTCTTAAATATGTCTCAACTTTTGTTCTTGAGGGAACTGGCGCAACTTAGGCATATCACAAACTGAGATCTGAGAGCAGAGCCCCCATCCGCTAGACAAATTTTCTAATTTTTCAAAAAAATTATCATTTTAGAGCTGTTTGGATCACTTATCGCACGTTTTTAGAGCCGTTTGAAAAGCTTAGCCACTGCCTTCATAGCCCATATACGCAGAAAATTTAATCATGTTTTTGACTGTTAATTTCTACGCCACGTTTTAAAAACATTATTTTTTACCATAACAGGCCTAAAATTAAGTTATTTTTACAACAAATTGCAAAATCTTCGAGCGTTGGAGGAGGCTATTGCCCCAGGGACTCCCTTCGCCCCTAAACCCCAAATTATCCCCCAATGGCATATTTCGGGCTACGCGCCAAGCAAAACTAACAGCCAGTATATAAAAGTTTATTTCGGAATAACACATGGTGGTAGGTTGCACCTAAAGCTGTTAAACTGAAACGGAAAATCGTACGAAAACGTTTGCAAAAATATTACGGTATATCTTGAGCGCCCCCCCCCCCCCCCTTGCAAGAATTTGTTGATACGCCCCTGAGTTTACCAAGAAGAAAAAGCAGAAAAGTTTTCTTCAGTTTACCGCTGGTCTATAACAGAGCCAACGCGTTACGGCAGTAATACTTTTATGTTGTTAAATCATAGTTTAAGCAATTTGAAAATACTACTTTGCATCAAAAAAGAACGGTAAATTTTTTAATTAAAATCTTTTAATTAAATATTTTTAACTCCTCCAGCTTACTCTGCGGTGTTATCATCATTTTTACTACTTCAGTATATCAAATACATTATAGCATATATTTCGCGACAATTTTACCATCGCAACTCGTCACTGTTGTTATATTCGCGAGTATACAAAATGACGTTTCTTCGATCGTTCCTCCACCACAAGGTGGGCTACATTGAGCACCGGACAGTGGAAACCAATCTGTCCACACTGGACATGGTTCAGTGTTGCAATTTTCATATCCCGTTCTTGTTGTACCTCCAGCATGGATGCTACCAATGCAAGTAGTCGATGCAACGTCTTTCAAAGAAAAAAATTTATAGTTAACAATGGCAACTGTTAATTTCTTTACTTATTTAAAAAATGCCTATTGAAAAGGCATCGTCAAGAAATTCCAGTTCGTAGTACTGTAGAACCAATTCTGGCCTATCACATAGGAAAAAATTTGTCCCTTAAAATTTTTTACTGTTTTGCTCCAACTTTTTTACTGTTTTATCGTCTTCATTAACAAATTTTAATAATAGACAATTTCGGAAGATTAATTTTTACTCTAAAAATGATTGTAAGGAAATTGGTAAAATTAAGTTACAAGCTTACACGCCGGCTGAACAGCTTTGGTGGATGGCGTCTTTACCAGCCAAAAACTGCGTTTCACAGCAGCTGTATGAGGTTCTTTTCATACAAGGGTCGGCAAGCCTGCAGCTCTTGATCCTCGTATCACGGTTTTAAATGTTATTGGACAATGAAGGATAATTTACGCTTAAAAGTAAAACACTTAGAATTTCATCGCTGCTGATTATAGCTCCCCCCGCCTGGCTACGCTACTGAATAAGCAATGCACCTCAAACGTATTACTTGCAGGGCTGGAGACGGAGCCCTTATTTTTTAGAGATTTTTGCATTTTTTTTTTCGATAAAAGTTTCGTTTTTTCAATCGTTTTAACACCATTTGAATGACATTTCCTACCGTACGTTTCAGATCCGTTTGAAACCACTAAATTGTTGAGATAAATGGGAACTATTTGAAGAAAATAAATGTTCAACCCTTTAATTCAGCCTCGCTAAAGATTACAGTTCAAATACAAAACACGTTTAAAAGTCTGCATATTTGGGATGAATTTTCAAACTGCTTTAGCTAAGGGGGGGGGGGAGGAGCTTCAGCCCAGATGTTTGTGGCATACTGCGTAAGCGCACTGCAGCGATTGCATATTTAATTGTGGAACAATTGTCTTATTTAACTTTGCTTTCGCTTGCACTCTAACATAAAAAGCAAAACGGTTTATAACTGTCTAAATATATCCATCTTTTGAACCTACATCGTTCACTATAGCTTTAGCTCCTTAAGGTATTGCGGATATAATCAATGTGGCCTATGAATATCCAAGTTTAGACGCCTGGCACACCTTGTAGATGTAACCCGTCAAAAGGCCGAGCTTGCTGAGAGTAACAATTTGAGTAAAATTAAAAACCTCCCGAAACCTGACCAACTGATTTTTGAAACATGAAATGCTCTTCCCGATACGTATGATAGCATGAAAAAGTATGCATTTAGAACCCAAATTATCTTTGGATCCACATACGTATGGGAGGGAATTTTTCTTTAACATTATCTACATTACAAACAGATCTCGCTCTCGTCTCATCGAAGATGACAGCTTACAATCAAGGATGAAGATGACTTCCAACTGCTCTCATGTGCAGAGACTTTGCGCTGAGATGCAAGAGCAAAAATCACATTAATTGAGTCTAATTGCAATAATGCTTTCATAAATGAGGCATTTGACAGTTTTTGTTTATTTTGTTATTAAAACCAAAAATAACTAAGTATAATGCACAACGTTGTTTTCCTTTTATTGTGAAAATAGTTTTGACGCTCCCAGTGATTTTTATTTTACAAAATATTGGCTGAAATGGCTCTTTAAGTGCAAAAGGCTGCCAATCCCTGTGCTAAAACGATTGAATCTGTTTTTTCGTTTTTTGTTTTTTTTTCCTAGAAAAAATAAATCAAAAGTCTCACGTATGGAGCGTTAAAATCAATGTAATACTTCTGTTAACAGTAATTTGAGTGTGATGTTTTGACGCTTGCAGGCCAGAGTTAAAATGTTTAATCGCTTGCGTGCTAACTGGCCTAAGGGCTAACAACGGGGAAGCCTATAGGGAAGAGCCACCAGAACGGCGACTACTTAAAACAAGCAATGCGAAAAAGTTGTCTCCTCACAGGATTTGAACCTGCAGCCTTTGGATCACCAGTTCACTTCTCTACCACTGAAAGCTCGAAGACTGCGGGAATGACTAATCCTCGGTCACGCCCTAGCTTCAGCGATTCTATCTGAATATTCTGCTTCTCTGCCGACGTGATCAGCCAGCCACCAAATAATAGTTGGAAATGAACACATGTATTAGCAATCAAAATCACTGAAATAATGCAGCTTCCTAAATCCTAACTACTAAAGTTGACTGACAGGCACACATGTGCCGCATATGTACCTAGTAAACGATACGAGCTAGCAGGTGGGCATTCTGAAATCAAAATAAACAATAAACTCCACCCAAACCTAGCCCCTAAAGGTAAGTAATAACTCCCACATACGAAAATAGTATAACTTACAACACCACTGAAACCAAAGCCTATTCTAATCTAAGCATAAAAACATCTACTAACAGTATACACTCCTAACTAATATTGCCTCTCACTCGTCTGCATCCCTCTAGCTAAAGCACTGTAAAGCAAAGCACTGATACTAAAAACCACGTGTAGAAATAGCACTAATAGCGGTGTAGACAAAAGATCTACGTAGCAATCAAACAGAGCGTGACGAAAATCACTGCATGACGTAACGTCTGGCAAAAGAATGCGACTATCTCCTACAGTCCCCCCAAAATTATGAAATGGTGATGAAATAATTTTTACAATGAGATAGTCGCAGCAGACCGAGGCAGAAAGAAAAAAAAAATGCACAAGCTCTATAGTCCTAATACATTCTTCACTGTCACTACAGCAAATTGTCCAACAGTTTATAGTTCCCGAACCGCGTACTCGACTCCACCATCCTCTCCATAAACGCTCTCCGTGTCGTCCTCCTCAGTACCACTCTCAGCATAGATGATAGTATTTCGAAATATTAATGACCGTTGTCCTTCTCCATCACACCACATATTAGATAGATTCTCTTCGTCGGCGAAATCTCCACCAATCTCGTCTTGCAGCCAGCACTTTGGATATCCTTCTTCCTTCTCAATGTAGTCCATGTTAGCAATTTCATCATCACTGCTCGCATCTTCCTCCTCCTTGTCGATGTCGTCATGAATGTTAATGACGCCGATGTATTCTTCTCTTGCTCCTGTTTTTTCCGCACAATCATTGCTGTCATCCGGCTTGGCTTCTTCTACTTTGTGGTTGGCAGCTTCTATCAGTACAAGTTTACTGATATCCCTTTCACGTGTTCTTCCATCTGCCATCCTAACAGTCACAGCTCGAACCAGGTTGTCGTTACATTTTTTCACATCAGTCACTACAGCGTAAGGATAGCGTCCAACACTTGGTGTACTTGGGTCGATTAGAAGAACTAGGTCCCCCAGTTGAAAATTCCGTTGCACCTTTCCCCACATTTGTCTGGCTTGTAATTGGTGCAGACAAGTGTTCAACCACTCTTGCCACCATTCTTGAGATAAACGGCGAGTGTATTCTACTCTTCGCCTAAACTTGTCTTTTGGGCTGGTGTTTCCAACAATGAGTTTCCGATCAGATGGTTCCATAAATCTGGTTAATAGGTCAATCGGTCTCAAGGGCTGCACATGGTCCAGACCACCAGCACGCTTGCTCAAAGGTCGGCAATTCATGATGTACTCCGCCTCTCGTAGAAGTGTCAGAAGTTCAAAGTCGGAAGGATGCCGTTTACTGTTTTTCGCACCAAGAATTCCATCACAGACTTCTTTAAACGTCCGAATCAGTCGTTCAACGGTATCTTGATGGTGAGATGCCGCAGGTACAGAAAAATCCCAAGTTATGCCAGCATCTTTGATAAAATCCTGGACGCTCTTTGATCCATTTGCTTTCCTCATCGCATCCTCAATTTGCTGTGTCATAATATTCTTAGCTCCCACAAAGGTCGTAGCACAGTCACTCCTAAGATGATGAGTTTTGTTGCCAGTTAGACAAAGAAAACGTCGGAGACAATTTAAGAACGCAGTAGCTTCCAAAGACTCAACCAATTCAATGCGCACAGCAGAGGTTACGTTGCACACAAATATGCAAACACATCGCTTTACCAAGCTCCTTCCACGTTTCACCTCATATGGACCAGCGTAATCAAGGGACACAGAGCTGAATACCGCTTCTCGTGGCTTTATTCGATACCCTGGAAGGGGAGCCATAAGCTGTTCAGAACGGTTCTTATGCAATAACTTGCAGACAAAACAATCTTTTATAAAGAATCGTACGGTTCGTACTCCACCTACAGGAATCACTCCATAGTCCGAAATTAATGAAGAGATGGTCCATTCCGAGGCTCGATGAGCCATTTTCTCATGTCGGTCAAGGATAAAGAGTTTGGTGACTTTGTGGTCCGAGGGTAAAAATGCTAGGTGTTTTGATTCCTCAGACAAGTCATTCGAGTTGCTCAATCTCCCACCCACTCGCAGAATTCCCTCGGGATCTAAAAACGGGACCAACCTTTTATTCGAAGATAATGACATGCTAGTCCCATAATTCTTCTTGATATGAGCCAGGGCATCGTCAAAGGTCACTCCTTGCTTCATTTGATCAATCACCTCACCAAATGCTTCATTCTGAGCAGCTCGAACCTGTACCTTCCGGGCAACTTGCTGTTCACCTGGCGGTTGACTCCATGTATCTTCTTCCGCAGGTTTCTTCAGTACTTTCTTCCACTTCTGGAGGCATTTAACCACTGCACAGGTTACTCTGATGGCTTTGGACAACTCGTTGGTCCTATCCAGATGGTATTGAAGAAATCCAGAGCTGCTAGTGTTGGTAGGGCTGACAAAGGCAACACGGCTCTTTGGAGGGGAAACATTCTGAGCCGCGTTTATAAACTCGTGCTCTTCCCATGAAGAATCAGGCAGTCTAAGAAAGTCCGGTCCTTCCAACCAGAGCTTCCATCTCGCTTGATGATTGGCGTTAAACGGTCTCGTTGCTACATCAGCTGGATTTACATCTGTTGGTACATATCGTGGTAGCTTTCCTTCACTATTCCTTAGAATAAGATCCACACGATTTCTTTCAAAGACTCGCAAGGCCAAAGAGTTTTCAGTACACCATTGAATTACTGTCCGAGAATCTGACCAAAGTTCAAAATTATCAATGGGTAAGGTAGTCGAATCCAGACACTCTCGAAGAAGACGTGCCCCAATATCGAGAGCAATGATTTCTTTTCGAGGCATTGAGCCACGGGCCATTTCCGTTGTAGAAATAACTGAAGTCTTGGCAGCGACAAGATGGACGGTGTAACAGTTTGCAGTCCTTACACGCAGGTATGCAGCTGCTGCTGCAACATCTTTACTGCTGTCCGCGAACACATGATACTCGTAAGAGCTAGTATCATCCATACTTGAAGGTATTCGCTTTCGAGGTAGGGGTGCCAAATCAATTCCTTCTAATTGTCGAACAGCTTTATCCCATTCCTTTTTTAGTTCAGGAGATATTTCTTCGTCCCAGTCTGGTGTTTGTCGCACTATTTTCGAACAACACAGATTCATTTGCACATAGAAAGGTGCCCACCAAGAAAGTGGGTCAAACACTTGATGACTCAAACTGACAACTTGTCTTTTTGTAAGCCTTTGATTTGCATTCAAGTTAAAATCCGGTTTCCTTAGAAACATTTCATCTGTTTCTGTGTTCCATATCAGTCCGAGAGTTGTCTGGTTTCGGTTCTTGTCTCCAGTGTGCTCCATTTTGCTAATATCTCTCAAAGCTGGAGCCAGATCCTTCTCTGCCATGCCAATCAGAATATCTTTGTCACTTGCGTTCCACTTTGTAAGCCGGAATCCTGTTGAAGAGAGCAATAAAGACACTTCATCAATTACTCTTCGTCCATCTTCTATTGTATCCACACTCGTTATGAAATCGTCCACGAACATGTCACGCGTCACTCTCTTGGTAGCATCAGTTGATACTTTCACGATGTTTTTCTCAGCAGTATATGCCAACGAGTAACCAGCCATGCTTGGGATGCAACGCAGGCCATATGGAGCCACTCTGAATTTGTATGCCACCACATCGCCCTTCATATCCGGAGCGCTGAACCAAAGAATGCGCAGCATGTCTTGATCTCGTGGTGCTATTCTTATTTGGAAAAACATATTCGCGATATCCCCAGCAACACCGTATTTCCTTTCACCGAAACGGGTCAGTATTGACCAAAGTGACTGCATGAAGATTGGTCCTCTGTTAAGCAGCTTGTTCAAGGACATACCCTGATATTCCCTAGCTGCGTCATACACAACTCGAAACTTGCTTTGTGATGTGTTGACGTGGGGTATATAATATTGAGGTTTAGAATCATTGGCTAAGTCTTCTCGAATATCGTCATCTGGGATATGCACAATGTGTCCTTCACTGATGGCTGCTTCAATCTTCTTACAGTATTGAGCTCGTAGATCAGGCTTATCCTCCAACTTTCGTCGCAACTTCAGTGCAGCAGTTTTCGCCTGAGTATAGTTATTAGGCATAGTCTTAGGATCAAATGCCCATGGCAGATTAAACTGAAGATGGTTTTACCCATTCTCAAGCTCAACCAGTTCTACTGTGTTGTTATACTTTTCCAGTACTTTCTCATCAGTGATGCTCATCGTAAGTTTGTTGTCGTTCGAAGATGAGTAAAGTGGGTCTCGTTGAAGTTCATGCATGTCATTTTCTCGGTCAGCAGGTGAAAATCTCACCTTTGAGCAACTATCATTCTTTTGTGTCTGCATCAATTTTGCTGTCACCAAACTTCCAGAATACTCTTTTTCTTTGCTGCCACAACTCAGCCAAATCTTCCCAAGTTTATGCGAAGTGACAAGGCAGCCGTCATTATCACAGAATTCGGCACTGGAAAATACATACTTCCAAGCTAGATCTTCACCGATTATCATGTCCACTCTGGGTGGAGAACCTTTCTTTGCATTCAGATATTCATCAAATGGCAATGATTGGTCCACATATGTCATTGCATCCACATGAATTACGTCGCCACGGGTTGTCTTAAGCTCGAGTGGGCCCAGCATAATCTGACACTTAGCAATGCTTCCATTGAACATTTTGTATTCACGATTTTCGTAACATTTCCACTCTCCTAGAAGTCGTTCAGCTAAATTCCGTGAACATAACGACGTGGTAGCCCCAGTATCGATAGCTGCATAGAAGCTCAGTGTTTCGGAATTGGGTTTCAATGCAGTCAAAGTCATTAAGGCAACTTGCCCTTTTTGATTTGTAACCCTTTCAATCATTGAAATTGAGTGTACTTTATCTGGAATGGTTTCTTTTGCGCTTTGCAATGTTTTGTTCTGCGTTGATGAAGTGCTGGCACCTTTTGACTTCTGTTTCTGGACGTAATCTTCTTCATGAAGCAGTTTGTGGTGAAAACGCTGACACTTGTTGCATTGGCCGCTATCCTTGCAGCTTCTTGTACGATGATTCGTTTCAAGACAGTTAAAACAAAGGTTGTTCTCTCGTGCATCTCGCCATCGATCAGCAGTATTCATTCCAAGGAAATTCCTGCAGCTAGTCAAACTGTGTGATGCTGACTCTGGGTGCAGACAACAGCGTTGAGCTATGTGAAGATCCCACTTGCTTGCGTTTACTTGAAGTGATTGACTTGTGGCAACTCGTGGGACAAAATGTCAGCTCTTAGTAAAGTTTGGTTTTGGAGCGATATATGGTGAGTGTCCTTTCTTGTCCTCACTGCTGTCAACTTTCATCACATGCAAAGTGTCCAGACTGGCAATTTCCTCGGTTAGGAATGCAATAAACATGTCAAACGTCCAGCTGTCAGGTGAATGGTTAGTTTCTAGTTTACTCCGGAGCTTGTCATTTAATGCTGAGTACATACTTCCTAGGAGTTGCGGCTTCTGAAGAGCTGTTTCCTTATTCAAGGAATTTAACACACCCTGTAAGCTGCGCAGATCTGCTCGGTACTCCAAGAGCACTTTCCGACTATGGCCAACTGATTTTGCATTACGCTGCACTGACTTCATGGCATTTTCAACCAAGATTTCCTTCTGTCCATATATCTCCTCAAGGGTTTGCCATACGACATCGCAAGCTTTCCCAGGGTCCATAATGCAGAATGCGTTTCTGATATACTTCTTTGCCTGCCCTTCCACTGTGGCCTCGATCCATTGCAGGTCAGGTCTGAGTTTTCTAAGTTCTTGAAATCTTGTGGAGAGGCGATGGCGAAATGAAGGATACTCTGAAGAATCCGTTCCATCAAAACGTAGACCACCAGCTTCATCCAGTAACCTTTTGGGCCATGACAAACTTTCATAGCTCCACGGATTGTATGTGACAGCAGGCATCATTATGACAGCACTATTATCCGTACCTTGCTGCATCCAACTGGAATGTTCTCCACCAATATCACTGCCACAGTTTGGAACATACAGCGAATTTCTATTACCATTGTTCATAGTGTGAATTCCGAGAGCACGCTCGTCTTGATTTACGCGCCTTCGTTCATGCTGATCTCTAACGCCAGGAATGCCGAGACTTTGGGCATCTGAGCAACGCGGTGCATGATTATCAGCGGATGTCGATTGTTTTTGGGTAGAGACTTGAGTAGCCTTCATCTGGTTCTGGGTAGACCAGCTTGCACGTTGTGACAAGTTATCTTTGACCCTCGTTGTTTCCCCCGTGACTTTAACAGCGGCGTTGGAAAGGTCAGATGAAAACGGTATCTTTGCTCCCACCGCATTACATATTTGTTCCAGATAGTCCTTTGAGGAAGCGGGGTTGTCTGCATTCAATTGGTTGAAACGATCTAGACCTGGTGTCTCGGACATGTTAGATAATACTTGGTCCTCATCTGGGATTAGATTCATCATCTCCGGTCCCCACGTCGGAACCGCACTTAACTTAAAGTTTAATCGTCCTTTGTATGTATCTTTCACCCGATTGAAATCTTCCGCGTCAGCAATGCTACTGGCATCTTCTGCAAAACTTTTATAAGATTCCAATTCAACTTCTTCCTTTTGAGAGCCAAATCTCGTTTCTTTAATTCCATTTCCTTTTCCTTCTCTATTTGTTGCACGTCTATTTCCTTCTCTTCGATAACTAACTTCATCATTTCTTTTTGCCTCTTTAGTAGGGCGATTTCCTTTTGCTGCTCTTCAATTATCTGCAGCGACTTTTCAGATATTCTTGTTCCCAGGTAGGAGGTCGAGGTCTGTGAGAAGCTGCCCATTGTGCCAACAGTTCGGTTCTCCGGATCTTCTAATGCTCTAGCATAGTATTTCTTCAGCTTAGTAATATCCTCCTCGGGGTAATTCGTAATCAATTCCTCTACTACGCCTCTTGCGAGAGAATTGGGGTTATCCTCCAGCCACTGGTGCAGGGCTGCGGCGTACACATTGTGGGCCTTTAGACCGTACTCCAGAGTATTCTTTAACAAAGGTTCATCAACTTTCGTTAGTGAGCGGCTATAATTTTTCATGGTAGAGCTGATTAACTTCAAATCATTCGCATATCTTTTGAGAGATCTGTGATTCTTAAATTGATCTGGTTTCGGCTCATCTACCCAGGATAATCGTATATCCTCCAGCGGATCCACAAGGTTTTTGCGAATCTGGCTGCAACCCTCACCGTTGCCCTGTACCCCAGGACCTTGATTGCCTGTGGTTGCCGCCTCTTCTGTTCCTTTAGCGGAATTCTGGATAGGGTGACAGAAGCTCTCACTTCCACTCTACTGTGTGCCTTGTGCCTCAAGTTCATTGCTGCGGGAAGTTGTCACTTCTTCTTGAGTTAATTCTCTACCCTCAATTCCAGTTGTCGCTCTACTATCCGATTTACCGGAAGCTGACAAGCCAAAAATCAATTCTCGCTCAAAATCCATTCTCAAATTACTATACGTGATCAGTAATCAGAATCTCCGAAATAGCAGAAATTAAAGTCTCTTGTTTTTAAATTGGTTCTTAATGTACAAAGTTCACTTGCCAATGAGATAGCTCGTATTGAAAGCTCGAAGACTGCGGGAATGACTAATCCTCGGTCACGCCCTAGCTTCAGCGATTCTATCTGAATATTCTGCTTCTCTGCCGACGTGATCAGCCAGCCACCAAATAATAGTTGGAAATGAACACATGTATTAGCAATCAAAATCACTGAAATAATGCAGCTTCCTAAATCCTAACTACTAAAGTTGACTGACAGGCACACATGTGCCGCATATGTACCTAGTAAACGATACGAGCTAGCAGGTGGGCATTCTGAAATCAAAATAAACAATAAACTCCACCCAAACCTAGCCCCTAAAGGTAAGTAATAACTCCCACATACGAAAATAGTATAACTTACAACACCACTGAAACCAAAGCCTATTCTAATCTAAGCATAAAAACATCTACTAACAGTATACACTCCTAACTAATATTGCCTCTCACTCGTCTGCATCCCTCTAGCTAAAGCACTGTAAAGCAAAGCACTGATACTAAAAACCACGTGTAGAAATAGCACTAATAGCGGTGTAGACAAAAGATCTACGTAGCAATCAAACAGAGCGTGACGAAAATCACTGCATGACGTAACGTCTGGCAAAAGAATGCGACTATCTCCTACAACCACTTGAGCTAGAGAAGTCGTCTCCTCGCATGCTTGAATTTGGCTACTTAAACTCAGAAACTTGCTTGTTTTATGATGCAAATAATAATTTATTTGTGATATCTTGACGTTTGCTTTGCTTACTTACACTGAAAAAACGAAACTTTATCGAAAATAAATAATACTTTTGCTTACTTTGATCTCTACATGCATATTGCACGGTTCGGGTTCCTCCATCGCAATATACAGAACATAAATCCATTTCTGTTTGAATCCATTTACCAGTGCACGTTCCTGTACAACCATCAGCACAAGCAGATTCATTGTAACAAGGATAGAAAAGCCGTAACAAACAATCTGAGTTGCTTGAACAAACACGTTCACGTTGTTCGATTGCACTGGAACACTCTCCAGAGCATCCTAAAAGACGCTTTGAAGAAACAGTACCGATTATTAAGTTGCTAATAATAATTATTATGCAATATCAAGACCCTATAAGTATTGCATGGAGGCAAAACAGGACAACTTAAAATGCAGATAATGCGACAAATCAGACGGGCATTATGATTCCTCAAATTCTTCAAAGTCAGATGAATCAAGAACACTGCAGTATAATTAAGTCTTCTGGAACGCAAATTTTTACAATAATGTCTTACGGCCCTGAGTTTTGGTTGTACGATAGATACTCTAATTAAAATGACCTTTTTTCTAATGACGCCACAAACGACTCAAATTTTTTGCACAAGTTGCGAAATTACTAGAAGACGAAAAGAGACCTTAGCTGTCTTCTGGCCATGGCACTTGGTGAATAAAGCTATAATTACAATCACAAATGTTTAAACGAGGACTGAAGGCAAAAATCAATGGGAGTATCTAAATTCAAGGCAGTCGTGTTAGATTGGTTCTGATTCCATCCTTCTTGACCCAGCCATTTTAAAGGTAATCTTTTTCAAACACGAAGTACGGGCATCCCGAATTACATTTTTTTTTGCAAGCTGACATTTCAATGCAGTAGCCAAGCCCACATAGACATAGACCTATATTAACATTTACTCTAATCGCGGCGTTGCCTTAGGATAGAACTTAGATGGCGTCGGTGATGTCATCAACGTGAGGGTTGCCAGCAAAAATTACGGTTAGAGAAAACCTTACGTCGCGGTTAAAGAAGAATATATGTGGAACGGTTGGGTCATGAATTAAGGTGAAGTCAATGCCAATGTAATTTAACGCGATTGCCCTAAATTTAGATATCCCTGTTGATTTTGTCTTCTCTCCATGTTTAAATCCAAACAATAGCATCAGTGAAACGTCTTATGATGTACAATTTAAAGTTTTCAATTACTGGATTTAAAATATAAATTAAGTTACTCTGATTCTTCAATCAACTTGAAATTTCCAGAAATCATTTGTAAACGTAACTTGCATGAATCAAATCGTATTAGCTGTATTAAAAGTTTTAATGTATTTTAGCTACTGTAAACCCCGGAAAGCCGCTAATTATTTCAATCTGTGCAGTTTGTAAATGCGCTTTTTTGTGCCTTTAGAGTTTAAACAGCTAGACTATCATGCTAGATATATGGACAAGATTTCCGCTTTTATTATTGTTTTGAGCGATTCGTTAGTTGAACATATTTAATGTTTGAGGCATGAACAAAGCTAACATGACCATCGTGCTTCGAGATTACTTTATCTCCACTGACGTTAAGTTTGTAGTTTTTAGTTAGAAAACTCCTCTTGATCACACTGCATCTTCATCCCTCTGATTGAAAATAGATTTAAAACTTTTCATATATATAGGCCCATTAGGAGGTTTTTGATAATAATAATAACATTATCGTGGCTTAAAGTGGCATAAATATCGTGGAATAAACTTATATTACGCTACATAACGTGGTGTTGTTCTGATATTGAAACAAAGCTGTTAAAAATTTATCTTTTATCATAGAAAAACTCAATACAAAGCAAATATTTCTACGCAAATACCAGCAAAGTGGCCGAGAGTTGGCGGTATAGGCGGCAGACGTAGCCGAGAGTACGTGGCTGTTCCTGATGGATAATCGCATAATCTGTCTTTAACTCCAATTTCGTTACATTGCAACGTGTATAAAACAGAAATATCTTAGATTTTAGCCAATTCTTTTAAGTGAGTGCAGATTCATTTAAAGTATGCGTAGCACCACAGCCGCTCTCACAGCTTGCCGAAATTCCGAGAACCGCTCACAAAAAAATATCCAGTAATCAATACAGATCAAGTATCGAGATCGCTTTTTAATTAAAATGTAAATTGTGTCATAACTACCGGTCTTCGGAAAAAAAACAGTAAATCATGAAGCACCTACTTCCGAACCATGAACTATTTCATCAACATTTTCCAAACATTCAGGACTTGCATCGCAATTCACAGCAATTTGTTCGAAAGCTCCAACTGCCTCGTTTAAACAATCTATTCCTTCACCAGCACCACAACTCAGAGTTCTTCTTCGAAAACAACCAAGTAATTCTGTACACTCATCAGCCCAGGACGTCCATGCCGTTGTTTGACTGTGCACATGCAGAATTAAACGCAAACAAAATGCAAGTATCAGGGTAGTTTTCATTATCAAATTTACGCTTTAAGATCAACAGTTATGTATTCCTAAAGATGAAAATCAAATTTCTAGAAATCGATCAAGTTATGCCATAGCTATATAGATCAGAAACTTGATAATACAAAATAGTTTATTTTTTATTATTCTGGTTTTTTGAATTGCGATTTCAGTTTCAAAATTAAAACAAACATTGTTCTTTTTGTCATAGTTCTTGATTGTAAGGGCTGGTTCATTGCTTTGTTGATAAATTTTTATATGCCTTTTATCTTATCTACAGTAAGTTTAATGATGTTATGTTACTGATGCTCACTTTAGCATATTAAAATTAAATTATTACTAAATTATTACTTTTTCCACCTTTCATAATGCTGCACGGGTAAAATATGTATTTTATGCGATAGACATGCTTATATATCCATGAGCTAGTAAGATAATTCGCGTTTTGCAGGTTAGTCGTTAGTACTCAAATTGAAACTTCTTTATTAAATAGTCTTTGACTTTAGCCGCGACAGTCCAGTTGGTTGTTTCAATGGTGAAAAAAAACCTACTTTTTTTCTCCAGTACACTGCACGTATTGGATTTGGTTCTTTTACTAAGGCAGTACATTAATGTTTACTGTAGACTTTTCGTTTTTGAGATGTTTTTCGATTTTACCGCTCAAATCTATTGCTCTGTTAATTATTTTTTTGCAAGCCGCGTTACTAACGCTTATGGCTACAAAGCTTATGTTAAGCGTTGTATTGTTGCAGAGTGACGGTTTTTATAAATCATAAGCTGCAGATTGTGATTAATTTCCTATTGAGTAGGCAAGTAAGTCGTGAAAGAAAAGTATGAACACAAATTGCAGCATACTTAAAAGTTCGAAATTCTTCTAATTTTTGAATACATTTTGTTAAATAAGGTATAAACTTTTTTTGGATATATACTAACTTAGTGATTTATACCTGCATCTTGATTGTCCTAAATTTGTGCACTTTCTAGCCAGCGATGAGCGCTCTTACAGGAAAGAACTGTACGAAATTGCGATCAGAAGAATGGAGAAGTCGGCTATCAAAACGCAAATGGACATCGACCATTTCCGTGACCTTGCTCAGAGAGTAGAAGAGTGCAGAATTAAGCTCAACAAAACAGAGGTTGACTACGGAGAAATACCGGACGAGTTTAGAGATCCCTTAGTGGACACCTTGATGAAAGATTCTGTTCGTTTACCCACGAGTGGCAAAATTATGGACAGAAGTATCATTGCTCGCCATTTGCTGAATTCCTCGACTGATCCGTATAACAGGCAAAAACTCACAGAGAAAATGCTTGAGCCGATGCCAGATTTAAAAGAAAAAATCCAAAATTGGATAAGTGCTAAAAAGAGTGCCGCAAAACAATTCAAGGAGTAATTTTTGTTTTTCTAAATTATTTCTTTGTTTTGATTTTGATGTTGCTTACTGTCACTCTAATTGTTGTAATTTACGTGTTAATGTTAACTACAGTAGACACGAATTTGCGAACAAGTTTGGAAAGCAGCTGAAAATTTATCTTGGGAAATATAGAAACCTAATCGGAAAGTTTTCATGTGCAGTCTTATTTTTTTGCTGTTTTCAGAATTTTAATGTTTTATTGTATGTATATATACTGAATAAGTTGTTGTGCTGTCTCCACAAGTAATAGATTTTGTGTCAATATGGCAACATTGATTGATATGTTTAATCATTTGCATGGTTTTTGGCCAAAAGGCTAACTGCGCGGAAGCCTAGTGAAAAGCCACCAGGACGGCGGTTACTTAAAACTAAGCAATGCGAAAAACTTGTCCTCCCACAGGGTATTTTACTCTTGCATAACTTTTTTGCATTGCTTGTTTTGAGTAGTCGCCGTTCTGTTGGCTGTTCCGTAGGCTTCCGCGCTGGTAATCTTCAGGCCAGATAGCACGCAACCGATTAAACACAAAAACTCTGACTTGCAAACGTCAAAACACCACAATTAAATTAGTATCAACATTGATTGATATATGACGACTTGGAAACTTTGCCACGTTCTGTTGTATATCATCCCTTGGCTGTCTCTCATCAGTTAAATATTTTTTCTGAACTTGCAGCATACTAACATGTCGTTGCGAAACAGTTTCCAATCATTTTATTTAAAAAAATAACACTAGGTTAAAGCTGACTGGAATGATTTGAATTTTAAACTGTTTAATTGAAGCATTTTCTGTCTTCGAAATTTGTACCTAGAGATATTGTATTGGCAATTATGCGTTTAACAGTAAATTCTTCACGTCCAAAAGGATAGATACCGGTATCAAATAACTGCATGCTTAAAAAGTGTGTTAATGAGCAAATATTGGATATGGTTCAATGTAGTGTACACGTAATATTACGCCAGATTCTTTTTATCGTTTTTTGGTTTAAGTTATGATTCTGGCATATTGTCCGGACTTTGAATGGGTGTTATCTTTCTGGTGTCGCAAACATCTGCTGCAGTGTCACTTGCCAATAACTAAATCCATTACCGGTACCTTTGATGTCTGCTTCACCTAAAGTTTCTTGACGAAGTCAACACAAATTCGAGCAGAACTTGATTTTGTAGTTACCACGGGCAAAATCCCGACATCATTTAATAGGGTACTAAAATTGGTAAGTACTATTTTGTGTTACTTCACCAACTGTTCAGAGATGTTCTACTTTAAGCACTCTTTTAACTCCCCCAACTTTGGAGCAAACACTTAACATTAACAATTTTAGTGAGGTAACGGATATGTCAATTACCGTCTGTGCCGTCATTACGTATCACTGATTACTGCCACACTTCAGAACTACTATGGCATCAATTAGCGATTCCCAGTTGCCCACTAAAATTGTTAATGTCACGCTAATGACTGCATAAAGCACGAGCTTGTGTTTCAGATAAAATATTTGTGAAACAGTTAGGATTGATGGATGGAGTAACCCAAATACTGTATAATTTACAGTACTTTACTACGGTAATTTCAGAATCTCCATTGATTTCGCCTACTATTTTTCTGTAATGGCAATAGCATTAATTTATAATTGCAAATAGAAACATTATAAGAAGCATTATAACATTAAAAATTTCATGCAATAAAAAAAAAAAGATTTAACGTAAGTCCTGTCCTGCATTGAAAGACTGACTCGTATGGGTGTAGATTATGTATCGGGTTGTAACAGGGATGGGTTTCATTTATGATCATTTATCCTGGTAATCTGAGTCTAATTATGCTTTCTATTCACTTATTTTACCCTTCAAAAATTGATTCAAAAATCAGTGGAGGTAATATTTTGGCCAGCTTTTTTTAATATCACCTTGGTTTGTTCTGTATGATTTGCTATGTGCTGTGTTTAGTAATATGTGATTATTTTCTATTGCATAAATTCTAGTTTTGTTTTTTTGGTGTTAAAATTAATCTGCATTATTCTGATTCAGGTTATTTGTATGTGTTATTACTGTTGTGTGAGGAACTTGCAAAATTTACTTCAAATAGGATAGTAGAAGACAGTATATGTCATCTAATATGTATATGCTGGTATATAGTATTTGGTAACAAAAAACTAAATAGTGTGCTGCTAAAATAGTATGCTGCTAATAGATCAAATTTTCTGATACGGAAAGAAGGTCGCGTATGGTGTTAGGTTGAGGAATAAAAAAACTTACTATGCTGCTAGTAGATAGTTTTATTCAATCCGGCAAACATGGTATTAAGTATTCGACTAAAATTTATCTGGCGCTGAATCCTCAACTTTGTTGCGTTAAAAAGATTTCTACCGCTACCTTTCCAAAAATTTTCCGATTCATCAATTAAACTTTTTGACTCTGATAATATTCAGTATTTTATTTTTCCTATTTGAGTACCTTTTAAGAAAATAGCCGACTTGTAGCTCGGCGTTCATCTCCCTGTCTTAGCAGGCAACTAATTTTGACTTGTAACCAGCCAATGCTTTCAGCGATCCTGTTGCATGACGTGATCAATAACGTTGAACGTTATCTTAGCACCAGTCGTTAATATAAGGCAAAGTACCAGAGCCTTGATTGATGTTTAAATTACCCAGTTGTTGAAAAACTTGAAATACAGTAGTACGAGAGAAGCACCACGCGTTTTTTCGAAGTCGTTTCAATAACAGTTTTTTAATGATTTTGGGTGGCAAGATTTTAACTCGCTCTTTCGTCTGCTTATCTAGAACTGCTATTTAAATCCTTTACTTTTTCTGTGTTGACATTATAACGCACTACCGCATCAAAAATCTTTCTCGAGAACAAACAAGGTGTAATTTTAAAGCAATGTTAAATTGGTGAACATAGCGACACCGTCCTTATTACATTTTTGAATGATTATCCAAAATGTACTGTTCTTGCTACTCATGAATAGTGTGTGTTGTGTTTACGTTTTACATACTTGGGCTTCTACTGGCCAACTGAATTAGCCCGTCAACCTGTTTGGTTTATTCTTGGTTTCTTGATTTTTTTTCTAAAAAATGGGCACACAAAAAGCGTTTACAAGTTGTTGGTATTGATTTCATTCTAGGTCATGAAGTATATGTCTCTAGTCGTATCGGGTTATTATCACTAAGTTTGAGTTTTGTGGTTTACTTGTTATGGTTTTAAAGCAAATGAATACGTTTTGTTCAGTGACGAGGCAATTGGTGAAACAAATGTAAACATCTTTTTATCCGTCATTAACATGTGTGCGTGGTACGGCCGATAAATAAGCTTTGCCTTTTCCGCATATTTTTTGTATCTGCATACCGCTAATGTGGCCACAATTTTTTAATTCTCGGAATAGCATTATCTAATTAGTTTGCTATATATTGTACCACAAAACAGGACCAACATCAACAATCATAAACGGGCAATCCTGGCATTATGTCTCCAACTGCGTTACATCTCACAGTGTTGGTCGAAGACAAGGCTATACTTTTAAAACCGTTGCAACAGTGATTATTAACAGCCATGAAAAGTTGTATATGCATAAAATTTTGATGTAGTAGCTAACATAAACTATTATCCATTTTCGGCTTTGAAGCGACTACAACAAAAGTCTAATCGCAATGCAGACGAGGACACTGAGAGTCCAATCACCCTCAGCATAAATTTGGACCTATAGTATGTAGCACTAACTTGGAACTGAGTTTTTGAATTTTTTTTCCAAAACTTTGTTTCCTTCAACGTATTTTTCGAGTAAGCGTTTTTTCTGAATTGTAACCAACGGAACTTGTCCCGGGAATCGTTGGTTTTACAAGCCTGTTGAAAAGTGTTTATAGCCATGACAAAGCTTTTACACACAAAAATAGACAATACAAAAGCAATGCCTCCCTTATTTTTTGCTAAATAACATACAATCTTTAGCTATAGTGCAAAGCTTATCCGAGTTGCATTAATTAGAGCAATAATTTCAGTTTTAATTAAAATACCGTCAAGTCCAATATTACTCTAATTATTAAATATATTAAATAACATCGAGAAACTTTTCAAACATAAAAGCGTTTCGTCCGGTTTTTTATCGTCGAATTTCATCCGCTTTTTTCTCACTTTCATGTTGCTCTTGCACATCTTTTATCTTTGCAAAATATGCAGATAATAACTTCGACAATGATTGTTTTGCAACGGCGCCCGCTTACAGTAGAATATTTAGCGTAGTTTACTACACCATTGCCCCGAACAAGTTTATTGCTCAACGTATTGAATATTTTCTGCCTACCAACTTCTGTTGATTTCAACACAAAAAGCGCATTCATCAACTCAGAATTCCCGAACACCATAGGTGGGCAAGTTTATGCAAAACTTTGGCTTCGTTAATCACTAGTCCGTTAACAAACTTCACACCTCCGTTAACGTTAATCCGTTATTTTCAGCTTCAATTAACGGAAGTTAATAAAGTCCGTTAATCCGCTAACATTTTGCGTGTAATTTACATTTCTTTTTGTTCACTCGCTTCTAGAGTACGTATTGACATTGTTGAGCTGATTGTAAGAAAATATTTATTGTTATGGTGGCCTTTTTGTGTTTTGGAAGTTACATTTTACAGTCTAATCTAATTTCAAGATAAAAATAAGTTCAAATGCACAACGAAGCTGCGATCGGAAAATCTTTGGAAATCGTGAACAGCGATAATTAATAGACCTATAAGGCTGCAGCTTACTATTTGCCACAAAAAAGAGCTCCTTTGCTTTCTTCTATAAAACTTGTGCTAATACGAAACAAGTGTTACCAGTGCAAACTGGTTTGTACCGGTCCGATGATTGGTGCAAGATATTAACGATAAAAACCTTAACGGAAGTTACTTTAGTCCGTTAACAGAACTTAACGGAAGTTAATTTAGTCCGTTAACATGAAAAAGCTTTTTCACGGATTAGCGAGTTAATGAAAAAGTTAGCTTCGTTATTAACGGATTAACGATTAACGGATTTGTGCCCACCTATGCCGAACACAATAATAGGAGCTTCGGGGTATTGTTGCGTACATTCGCATATTTGTTGCTTTATTTTTGCTATGAATTTATCAGAATGAATATACCATCCAGCAATGCAAACATCACAGTGGTTCAACTGTACTTGGGGCATAACTATTTTTACACTTTCTGTCCTCGATTGTTATTTCATTCGACGTCGCGATTTTGTATTCATACTTTTAACGAAACTTGGAACGTCATCGTAGAAAAATAGGCAAAATTTGCAACGCAGTCGCTGCAGTTAATTGTAACTACATCATTATTTATTATTTTAAACTAAATCTGAAAAAACTCGATTCGCTAAACATTAGCTTGCCAATGAATGAAATCAGCGAATTTTCATAACTTTTATTTACAAAAAGTGAAGCAAGTTTTGCGTCTGTATCTCAAGTTGCAAATTAGAAACAAATAAACGATTCAACCAAAGACTAAGCTTATAAAAATTGGCATTTATCACTTTTCCTCTTGACGCTCAGCGCTAAGAGGCATTGCGGAATCCTACTAGCTGTGTTTGGAAGACTGTACTGGTGGTGACGTTTGATTCGACTCGTCGCTTCGTATGTCGAAAACAGAAATCACCATGGAGGATTGGAGATTACATGTACGACCTAAAAGTGAGTAGCCTACATGTACGACCAGTGCTGGATTTATGTGGCGGAGTGCCCTGGAACCCATTTTTTTGATTGTGCAAAAATTAAATCAAATTTGGTTTGGCAAAATGCCTAAAAGGTTTACTTCGCTGGCGCGCAATCAGGATTTTGCAAGTGTAAGACTTAAACCGTAAGATCAAATGTTTTGCTTGAAAAATGTCTCATACAGGCAGCGTGTGAAAAGACATACAACTAACGCATGTCTCAAACGGGGGTTTGGAGGCTTCGCCGTTTTTATCAAGTTTTATATTTGGCTGTTTTAATCAAATTTTATACGTTTTTAGAGCCGTTTGAAAGAACTTTGCTTGGATTTGAAAGCCACTTTAGGAAACATACTGTCTAGTCACTTACAATGCTAGTGCAAGACAAGTTAAAGCTCTTCCAAGTTTGGGTTAAATTTTCTAAGTGATATAGCTAGAGGGAGTGGGGATGAAGCCCTCCCTCGTTGGGCCTCTGAGTTGGCATAAGCAGCGAAAGAGAATGATTATTACATCAAGCTAATAACAAAGTCATTTCATGCCGCCACTCCTTGCTCTTGGAGTGAAAATGCGTCCGTGGCATCAAATTAAAGTGAAAAAGTTCATCAAACTATAGTTTGATACGAGACAAATATTTCTACTTTTCGCAACACTTTGCAAATGTACAGGCTAGTAGTGGTAGAAGGTGCCCTCTAAATCTGGCCCTTGTCCTTGCCTACACATTCGAAGCATAATTAAAATGACTGCCAGTGGAAAGTGTTACAGGGGTTTCATCCGCCCCCTTACCCAAGTCACTTCGGAAAATTTAACGCAAATATGCTAGTGTTTAAACGTGTTTTAGACTTGATTTATAAGGAAAGAAAGATGCTGGGCAGAAAGAAAGAAAGGTTCTGCCGTTGACCCGCGTCTGTTCGATACTCTCCAAGTTGCTCTAGTTTGCTGAACAAGCTGCCCAATTGAGACATTTTTCGAACAGAAAAAATTTAACTTTTGGTTCAAGCCTCCTCATCAAAATTCCGCGTGCGCGCTTGACGATTGTTTACTTGACACATTATGTTTACTTGTGCTTTTACAGCGATATTACGAAAAGGCGGAAATCGTGCTAAAAGTAGGAACATTTTTTCAATTGACTCTCAAATCTTAAAAATTTAGTTCTTTCAAATAGCTATAAAACGTGATCCAAATGGCATTAAAAATAG
This sequence comes from Trididemnum nubilum, assembly GCA_963965965.1. Lineage (NCBI taxonomy): Eukaryota > Metazoa > Chordata > Ascidiacea > Aplousobranchia > Didemnidae > Trididemnum > Trididemnum nubilum. Next base: position 13,118,499 of record OZ014471.1, on the reverse strand, counting down.
CTATTTTTCGAAAAAATTTTGAAAAATCGCCCATACCCAGTGCCATCACTACGGGGGGCATGTTCCCCATTTCAATATACTTGAAATACTTGTTTGAAACATCACGTAGCCTCAAAACAACAGACCATAATGTAAAAAGGAGTAAAAACATTCAAGCATAATTCTCGTCCGACGTTTTCTCGATCTTTTGCGAAATTACTTGCAACCAATTGCTGTAACATACTTTTGATGCAATAATCCGCCTTATTTTTATTAAGGCGGTGCACATTATTGCACAGGTTTTCATTTTTGCATAGTCCATTGTTCATTGACTTTTTCTCAAACCGTAGGTAGCCACGCACATTTGGGTCGCTTAGCGTTTACGGATGCGTCGCGAAATAGAGATATCAGCTTACAAAATCGTTTTTTGATTTATGATCATGACATAAAATAAAGTAGCCTAAATATCGGTAATACGTGAATAGTGGCGCAACCAAAAGAGAGCCCGGAGGAGCCACTTAACCCCCAAATACTACCGTATAAAAATTTTGTGGACTTGATCTGTAAGTTAGGAGTTTGAAGGGGATGTTATTGCACCGAGCTAGTTTATTTTCATTATCTGTTTCAGTTGGGCCTCGAACGCACATTTATAGTTCTTATTTTTGCAGCAACCAAAAAAGCGTTTGCCTGCAGCTCGTGTACACTTTACTTTGCGTCGTTTTTGCACATCTTTAGTAATTTTTTTTTTACGCGGTTGCTAATTACTTTGCACCGAATCACTAACTTGTTTTGCGCATTCTGATTTTTAGTTGTGTGGCGGTTGGACGTATTTTTGCTTGAAGAGACTTCGCGGTTTTTGTGTTGTATTTTTTATGTTCTGGGAAACTTCTGGTTGATTTTTGCCGCGTCGATTTTATTTTAACTTGACTCCATGAATTTTGATTCAGTTCTTTTTGTTGAGAAATTGTTTAGTAGAGTCGGAGCGGTGAAGACCTGGTAACATTCAACGTCTAGTTACGGGTCATTCTGTAACAGGAGGTGAGAAATTTAATTCTTTCAAATGATTTTTAAATTTCAGCATATAGTTCTTTTAAATAACTAGGCCTTGTTACGGTGTCCAAAATTGTGTTGTCTCGTGATACCCATCGAGGTACCTCTTGAAAAATTTTTTACAAATAGATTTTTAATGCCTGATTAATGATTGAAATGTCTTCGGTTGCAACCAGGTGCCGTTTTTAAGATATACCGCTTTTAATCGAACGCGGATGAATATTTTAAAATCATACGCTTGAATAATTTTTTTTACTATTAGTGTTGCCGTGAAATAATTCACAAATTTCAACAAAGATATTTTTTATCTTTCTTTGAATGTAAAAATTCAAAATATGATAAATTTAAACTAAATAATTAATCATGGGTAAGTTTTTTGCTAAAAAGTTTGCATAATTAAAGTTTTAGTTTGAGTTTTTTTGTGGTGAATTCTAAAACATGGAAACTTGCTTTGAAGTCACGTGACCGTCATCACTTGGCAGCTGATCGATATGAATGCAAAACTTCAAAACAATTTTTCAAGATGAAGTACCGGTAACCATTAATAAAGAAATTGTTTCTTGCAAAACGTCGAAAAATAAACGAACTACCTTATGAATTACACTACGTGTTTGTTATAATGATAGCCTACCACAAAAAGCAGCCTAATACAATAACTGCTTCGAAGAATACCGATAAGCTTCGAGGAATATCGATAGCCTACGGCAGTCGGTAGCTATGGATATACCGGTCATCAGTCCATAACGTTTATTCCAATCGAACAAAAGCACATCGTCAATTCTAATAAATCATTCAGCTACAGTGTTTTAAGACTACAGTAGTTTACTGCGAAGTTTCAACATAAAGCAATAGGCCTACACTTTCGGAAATATTGCAAAATAAGGCATAAATAAACTGTTCTCCTTTTCACAATTTCATGAGAGTCATCTCTTATTTTGGGTTATTTGTTGGCTTAACTCCGGTGATTGTTTCAAGTGCTTAAGTGTGGCAGAACAGACATTCGAGAGTTGATAAGCCAACCAGCTAGGGCTAGGCTAATTAGTTTCGAGGAGTGAAAGCTTATCGGTATTTCTCAAAGCAGTTATTGTATTAGGCTACTTTTTGTGGGTAGACTATCATCATAACAGACATATGGTGTAATTCACGAGGTACGGTACTTCATTTGCTTTTCGACTTTTAACACGAAATAATTTCTTTATTAATTCTTAAGGATACCGGTATTTAATCATGAGAAATTATTTCAAAGTTTTGTATTCGTAACGATCAGCTGCCAAGTAGCGACGGTCACGTGACTTCAAAGCAAGTTTCCACGTTTAAAATTTAACACAAAAAAAAATCAAACTAAAACACTAAATATGCAAACTTTTTAGCAAAAACTTACCCATAATTAATTATTTAGTTTACAATTATAGTATTTTGAATTTTTACATTCAAAGAAAGATAAAAAATATCTTTGTTGAAATTTGTGAATTATTTCACGGCAATACTAATAGTAAAAAAAATTATTCAAGCGTATGATTTTAAAATATTCATCCGCGTTCGATTAAAAGCGGTATATCTTAAAAACGGCACCTGGTTGCAACCGAAGACATTTCAATCATTAATCAGGCATTAAAAATCTATTTGTAAAAAATTTTTCAAGAGGTACCTCGATGGGTATCACGAGATCTCTTTTCTAGACGTTTTTTCTGCTAGCGTAACAAGGCCTAAACTCTGAAAACGTTCAAATTAATGTAATCAAAATGCTGCTAGAAAGGCTATTTCTTGCAAAAGAAAGAAAAATTGCTCAGCAGCTGGGAGCTATCCCCTCAGACCCCGTCTAAGATACGATTAAGTTGCACTAGTTTGCTCAGCACGTCACCTAGCAGAGACATTTTCGAATAAAAATATTTTAACTTTTGGGTCCAGCATAGGCGTAGCCAGAATTTTTGATTGGGGGGGGGGGCTAAATCACAAAAAAGTCTTCACAGTCCGATTTAGACTTTTGATTGGGGATGGCCCGAAATGTAGTTGAAGTTCAATTTCGGATTGGGAGCGCCCAGCCCACAACTTACATTGTGAATGACCTAAACAAAAAAAGGTCTTGTCTTTACGGATCGAAGAGCCGCTTTTGTCCCAATAACTAGGTGAGGCACAGACCTGGACAGCGCTGTTTCGAGCTCTTACCTCTCATCAGCAGCCCTCGGCTTATTAAATCAAAAGTATTCGCCAGCTGGACAAACCTCTCGGCTAAACTGGACAAACCTTAAGGAATTGTAAAGAGGCAGAGGTATTTATATACAATAAAGCATGGTATAAAGCACGAATTTATATGCAATAGCCACCCATTAATCCACGTGGCCACGGCATGGCTTAAGATTCGTCATATATATATCAATAAAAGAGCGACAGGTCATAGCTAACCACACAACAAGACACCGCCGAATAGCGACGTCAGTTTTAAACAACAATTAAAACAATTAAGCATAGAAAAGATACAGGAGCAAGGATTGATTGTCAACATTCAGTTGCGATTCTGTTTTGGAAATATGTAAGGTTTATATGACGCGCAATTTGATAACGTGATTACTTGTGAGTGAAACTCTCCTATAGTGAATGACTGGAAAAAATATTACTGGAAGCCAATTTAACCGACCAGGGACGTCATGTTTTGCCCCATAGCCAAGTCTCTTTGAATTTTAATCCAAAATTGCAACGTTTAAGCATGTTTTGGACTTGACCTGTGAGTAAGGAGGGAGCTTTAGGAACTGGACAAGTTAATTCTTCTACTAGATTTCAAATCTTAGCAATTTAGTTGCTTTAAGTGGCTTCAAAACGATACAAAATTTGATCGAAATGGCGCTAAAATGGCTATTTTTCTGAAAAATCATAAAAATTACATAGCGACTGTGATACGCGTGAATAACACCAATTTGTTTAGCACGTTGCCCAAATAAGACATTTTTAAAGAAAAATTATGGGGCGCCGTTTAGAAAAAAACTATTTTGAGCTTATTTAGACCATAATTTGTCCAATATATATATCGGAAATATCCGACTTATATATCGGACAAATTGTGCTTCAAGTCGGACCAAAAAACACGCGTAAATTAAGTCGGATATTTCCGATATATATATCGGACAAATTGTGGTCTAAATAAGTGGAAAAAACATGCATCACAAAATCGTTTTTTCCAAACGGCGAGAGGCGCGCCGTTTGGAAAAAACGATTTTGTTCGACTTATTTTGCGTGTGTTTTCTGGTCCGACTTAGAGCACAATTTGTCCGATATATAAGTCGGATATTTCCGATATATATATTGGACAAATTATGGTCTAAATAAGCTCAAAAAACATGGTTCACGAAACAAATAGTTTTTTTCCAAACGGCGCCCCATAAAAAATAAACTTACCTTTGAGTTCAAGTCCTCCCAATCCCCTTAATAAAACCTTGGTTGCGCGCCTTGGTGGATCCCCAAATCAATGTTTCATTTGTTAGGTGACAGTGAACGAGAAAATAGTAAGTTTTTGAAAGAGCTGCTTGCTGCATAAAGTGACAAAGTTTCCTCACTTTTCCAATGACACAGGTAATTTTTTGCTTGGCTGAGATCAAGTGATGGCTGTAGTTCAATTCTTCGTCTAAAGTTATTCCTACAGTAGGTACAGTATATTAAAATTCTACCTGTAATATTAAGATAGATATTCTAATTTGGCCGGTTTAGAAATATCATTTGCAAAGGTGGAGTAGAGGACATAAGGCTCAAGGCCAAGGACACAAAAAAAATCCGAGGCCAAGGACAGCCTTTCCGAGGACAAAATCTTTCGAGGCCAAGGACAGGAATGCTCGAGGCCAAGGCCAAAGACCAAGGACACAGCCGCAAGTGTTCTCCAAAAAAAAAAGGTCTTCAAAAAAGTTTTTCAGGCAATCTTTAATCTATAGGCGTAGCCAGAATTTTTGATTGGGGAGGCCTAAACCACAAATCACATGCAATGACGTCATCAAAAATTTGCCCGTTGGCACTTAACCAGGATTTTGCAAAGGGAGAGGGCCTCAACTAATATAGTTGAAAAGTGCAAATATGTGACTTTGGAGACGAGTTGAGAAAGCCAGTGTAACTCAAACGTATCACAGTCTACAGACGGGGGGGTCTGGGGGCGAAGCCCCCAGCTGTTGGGCGATTTTTTGGAAAAAAAGCTATTTTAATGCATTGAATCACATTTCGCACATGTTTAGAGCCATTTGAAAGCACTAGATTTTTGATATTTGAAAGCCAATTAAAAAAATTAAATCGTTTAATACTTCTTCTAGTTGCAATTTAAGTCCAAAACACGTTTAACATCTTGCATTTAGGTGTTAAAGTTTTATTGTACGTGATTTGGTCAGGATTTGGTCCAAGTAGGGGGAAGTAAGGTGCATTGTCTCGTGCAACATTTTAGCAGTAAATGATAACCACTCGAAGATTTTCCTTGAGATTTTCGTTTTGTCATGAAAATAACCAGTTATAGAATTGAAGTTCAACAATATGTTCAATCAGCATTTTCCATCGCTAATTTTTTTAAAAAGTATTTTGAACGAAAAAACTGGCGAGGTGGAGGTGAATTAATGAATTGTTATTGAAAAACAGTGCAATAGATGGTTACGCCTCCTAACCATGTTAATGCCGGGCCTGATTTACATTGCGCTGGGCCCCTGGCACTTTGGAGATTTTTGCAACATGTTTCTGCCAAATGTAGGTGAAAACCATAAAAAGTCTTAAGATTTGAGCGCAGGGCTCTTAGCTTGTACTTCGCCATGTTGTGGTAAATCCGGCCTTGGTTAATGCATTACGTTCATAAAAAGGCTAGATGTGATCCTGAGATAGCAACTTTTAGAATGAAAACTATCCATTTCTTCCAGGTTTACGTTTAAATTGGCAGGCAAAAATTGATTTGAAGGGGTCCCGGGGCCCCTGGTCTGCAATATTGTTGTTCGCTACTGGTGTAAGCGAAAAACGCTAAAAAGAAACTGAAACTGAAGAAGCAATAGGCTTTTTCGTCACATTTTTGTGATTGGTGAAATTTCAATTGGGGAGGAAGACCGCTTGGCTAAGCCTATGCTCCAATTGCGGAAAACAAAAAAGGTATTTGCAAATTTTCCGCGAGGTTACTGGCGTTTTCCAACAAAATTTCAACGGTTCAAAAAATAGTGCTGTCCTCGAGACGAGAACTGGGCAGTTTTCGAGGACCTAAGGCTTCGAGGCTAAGGACTTGAGGCTTTATCTTTGAATGAAAGCAAAAATTTATTGCCCCTTGAAACTTTTTAAAATCATCATCATAATTAAAGCGCTTTTGATGAACGAGTTGTTGATTACAAAAAGGAAGCGATTATTTTGACAAAAATTTTTAAGTTAAATTGAATAAACCAAATGAGAAATACTCATTCGCGCATTTTTCAATACTTTTAAGGGTGAAGGTTTGGGTTTGAGTTAAGATTGGGTTTGGGATAACTTTAGAGCAAATACTTAAGTTTGAATTAGATTTGGGTTAGAAATAATAAAATTTAGATAGAATTTTCCAGTGAAATAGTTTCTTCTTTTCTAAAATTCAATAGATAATACGGCAGTGTGTAGCTCAGAGATGGAAACCGGTCGGGTCGACCGGCACCGGTCGGGTTGCCGGTCGGGTCGAGATTCTTCGACCGGCCGGTCAAGCCAGTTGAAAAACCGGTCGAATTCTCCTTTTCGGCAACTAAAAGACATCTAAGCACCAACCGAAATATACTCATATTATTTATCATAAATAAAACTTTGTATAAAAAATCAGTATTAACAAACCACACCTTTCGAAAACACTTGTTGAATGGTTTCAAGCTGTGACTAATATGCTGTGACCATTAAAACATGCACATCTAGGGACGTATTTAGGGTGGGAGTATTGTGCCATGCCTCCCGACTTTGGGCCACGGCGCAAAGCAAAAAAGTGCAAATTATACGTTAAAATCGCGTAATCAGATTCTACTAAAGCATGCATGTGGAAGAGGCTTGCGCTACCTGGCATTTTTGCATCATTTTAATCAGCTTAAGAGTAGAAGTGGCGCAGATTCAGATTTTTTACTACAAGCTAAAATCTTGTCGCTTTGAAAAGCTTGTTTCAACTTAAATTTACCACACTCTACACTGGGCAAGAAAGACATAGCACTTATTTTTCTATATCTAACTAACCACGGCTTGTTCTGAAGTAGCAGGATTTCTACAAACTGCTGGGGCACAATATATTTCGAAAGTTTTCTAGCCAATGTCATAACAGTTTAGTGTTTTCAATAAAAATACCGGATGCGTTACGTTCATCGGGATAGTTATTCATAACAACTTCGTACTACCGATGAGTTTATTTATTGGTTTGATTTGACGTTTCGCTTCCCCAACCGGGAAGCTTCTTCAGAACAGTTTTCGGCAGTGCTGCCTTTGCAGTTACAAAACGATAAATGAGAAAAAAATAACAGCAAAAGATAGGTAACAGCAAAAACATACGAACATCACAATACTTGTACTATCATACTCAAAAACATTAAAATGATGGAGCAAAAACATTATATGATATTGAAAATTATGTCACTAAACAGCGTGAAAAAAAAGGAATATTGAAAAATTATGTCACTAACAGCGTGAAGAAAGGAATACTGAAAAATTATGTCACTAACAGCGTGAAAAAAATTAATAATATTCGTAACAACTATAGGCTGCTTCACTAACTGTTTGAGAAAGTATGAAAAGGATCTGTTGCAAGACATTATGTCCTGGAAAAGGTTTTTAGCTCCACAGAGATTTATATACGGACGGAACGATTAATACAAATCTCTGTGGAGCTAAAAAGCTTTCCCAGTACATAATGTTTTACAATAGGTCCTTTTCATACTTTCTCAACCTTTTAGTAAAGCAGCCTATAGTTGTTATGAATATTATCGTAAGTGGGCAAGTTAATGCAAAACGTTAGCTTCGTTAACCACTAGTCCGTAAACAAATTTCACACCTCCGTTAACGTTAATCCGTTATTTTCAGCTTTAATTAACGGAAGTTAATCAAGTCCGTTAATTCGTTAATATTTTGGGTGTAAGGTACATTTCTTTTTATTTACTCACTTCTAGAACACGTATTGACATTGTTGAACTGATTCTACGGAAAAATTTATTGCTGTGGTGGTCTATTTGTGTTTTGGAAGTTACATTTACAGTCTAATATAATTTCAGGATAAAAATAAGTTCAAATGCATTAACGAAGCCACAATAGAAAAATCTTTGGAAATTGCGAACAGCGATAATTAATGGACCTATGAGGCTGCAGTTTACTATTTGCCAAAAAAAAAAGCTTCTTCACTTTTTCAATAAAATTCGCGCTATTACGCAACAAGTGTTACCAGTGCAAACTGGTTTGTACCGGTACGATGAATGAATGTAGCAAATTATTAACGATGAAAACCTTAAAGGAAGTTAATTTAGTCCGTTAACAATAAAAAAATTTTTAACGGATTAACGAGTTAATGAAAAAGTTAGCTTCGTTATTAACGGATTAACGAACTTGTGCCCACCTTTGAATATCATCAATTTTGTTCACGCTGTTAGTGACATAATTTTCAATATCATTTAATGTTATTGCTCCATCATTTTAATGTTTTTGGGTGCAATAGTTCAAGTATTGTGATGTTCGTATGTTTTTGCTGTTACCTATCTTTTGCTGTTATTTTTTTCTCATTTATCGTGTTGTAACTACAAAGGTAGAACTGCCGAACGAAAGTTTAATGTTTGTTGCTCGGCAAATTACAAATACTCTGTCGCCAATAGCTAAAAAATTGCAACTTCATTTTTTGGCCTTTTGCAAAATATCATTAGAAAGGACGTACGTCTAATAATTTAGCTTGTGCCCTCCAGTGCTTTTTATGCTTATTTTGTGCACGTTTTGCGCTGCTCAAAACAGGTCATTTAAACCGAAACTTAACCAAAAGAGGTCTTAAAATTGAAGCATTTTTGCAAAAAACGCAAATTTCTTTTGCGTTTTTTTATTCTGAGGCCCCCGTCCAAAGTCACAAATTTTAACACCTAACCCACGCCCACCCCCCTTTTAAACATTTTTCATTAGATACATTGAACACTGAACAAAAACCTTCTGTAAAAAACCGTTCGACCGGGCCGGTCAGAAACCGGTCAACCGGCGATGATTTTGAAGTTTACCGGTCGGGTCGAGAAAATCCTGACCGGTTCCATCTCTGGTGTAGCTGCTCTTTTTTCATGAGACCGAGACATCAATAAATCTAAAGCAAAAAAAAAAAAAAAAAAACGGAGCCCGAGGTAAATCCCTTGCTTTCTTCCTGTTAGAACCCATATTCTGCTAGAAGGTTTGCACCATTCTTTCAACATTTTGAGTAATTCATAAGTTTTAGCCAAGAAAACAGCTCGAATAAAGCACGTGTTTGCAATTATAAAAAGCACCTAAGACATGAAAACCTAAAACGAAGTTTCTGATCTTGCGCCTTTTGACGTTTTTCATTCTTTTATGCGTCAAACCTAATCAGTACTTCACAACATCATTCATATGGAAATTATTTTTTAATTTTTTAGACTAATTGAAAAAACACTTTTATTTAAGTTTGTTGTTAAGTATAAAAATTAATAGGACAATGATCAATACTCACAGCATGCATATGATGCCCTTTCTTTCTCTTCAAAGTGACCATTATAAATAGTCGGCAGAGCGGCTGAGAAAGCAAAGGCATCGATTTTGCGACTGCCCCAATTGAATATTCAGGGTTCAACACTTGTGCGTCCTTAGATAAGACGCTTTACAATGATTATCTCTGCTTGGTGGCTTCGGACAAGCAGCAAATTCATTGGACAAGAATTAGAAGAAATCCACAAGAACATTGAGTCACTGGAAACTCCTAAGCCAGGGCGGATTCCTCCGAACGCGAAGTGCTTATCGCAATGAAACTTTTGCGGTGAAAGGAAGATATGAGGCTATTTTACAGCAGCAACGATAGCAATTATTACTCATAAAATGTTTCACAAAGTAATGCCAACTATATAAAATAAAAGAATAATTTAAAAAATATACAACAAAACTTATTATGTTAAAAATCCGTAATGTGTAAGCAAATTGGTTCTAAAGAATCGTAAATTTGGATACAAAACAAAGATGGCAAAAAATCGATTAACCCACGTACAAAAACAATGTGACAAAAAATTCGATTACATCCAGCAGTGACTTTAAACTGTTTAAATCCACGTGCAAGAAAAGTATCGCTCTATTTGTTGATGCACTAGAGCACGCATCCCTGCTCCATTCAATCTATAGCAAACGCGAATAGCTTTAGATCAATAACTCCTATTGAATAGCATCAAATATTGTTGACTGTTCTTTTTTGCTGTTAAATGAAATAGCCGACAGTTAATTTATTAGTTTATGATCTTGAATTTTTAGCTTATTATTTAATGAGCAGTTGAATTTATGTATACATAACAAATGAATTAAAAAGTATTGCATATTCAATCAACTTCCGTCAAATACAATATAGTCAGGTTCGTTCTGTTTTTGAGCTCTTGATGTTGGTCTTGCAGAGTTTGAATTTCTAAAGAAACAAAACAATTAAAAACTTAATTTAGACTCTGTAGGTAACATAAAGTGTTGACGTTCTTTTTGCAAACTGATATTTTCTTTTGTGAGTATTATAATGCACAGTTTAGTGTTCTCAAAAATGCTGGGAAGAATTTTTCATTTTGAGTTTAAATATTTGCATTTACTTGTGCGGAACTTAAAACTGGCCATCGCTTTGATCCGTTAACAATCATGCTTTTTTTTTGTAAATCCTGTGCTAGCAGATACAACTTTGTAGGTGATATATTTAGCGAATGCATAAAGAATCATAAATAAGTGAGTTCGGGTAAATTTAAAGAGTAACAATATGCTACGGTTGTGATATGAAGACTATGCTACGTTGAAACCATGATACAGTGTTCATCGATAGACAATTCTGCACCCATTATTGGGATGTCATTTTTAGGTTTTTGGTTGATTGTTATTCAACTTCCTTCGACTTTGGCGCTGTTTGATATGGTCTAGCACTAATGGTTCTAGTGAAGTGCGATTTTAGAACAGTTAAGGCCAAAAAAATTAGTTATTTGCAGTTAAACTAATACATACAACCAAACGGACAACATGCAACAAAAAACCTTGAATGTTATGTCATAGTATTTTGAACTTATTAAAACGAACAAATCTTGAAACGTCATAATTTTTACAAAATGTTGTACAATGTAGCCCAAAACTATCAAAAAATAAGTGAAAAAATTGGTTTAGTCACAAATTTTGTATTCTAATCAATTTTAATCCGATCCATACTAATTTTAACTTTCCCAACCATTGAATTCGCAATTCTGCAATAATTCAAGGTTGGGTTTCAAGAGATATTCTGGTTTGGCCGCCTCACTTACCCTGGCTGGACATCCGAATCATCGTACGGATTAACTTCTGGAATGAGGTAAGGATTGTTATCCTGATCTGGGACATTGGCGTATTTTCCTGACACATTCTCATAATTGCTCTTAATTGATGATTGTGCATCTATTTTTTCATAAGGATGAAATGATGTTCGGACTGAGACTTGATTTTCTAAAACGTAAGCTATATTGTTGACTCATTTTGTTTTTTCCATCATAATCTACGCTTTTAGAGGCTCTCAATTTGTACTTTGGTAGATACCAGCGCATTGTAAATACTGTATTGTAATGTTGATTTGAATTGAAGTTTCAATAATTTTATTCAAAAAATTACACGAACTTTTATTGTATTATTTTTTAATATCAATTAGTGCAGTTACACGCAATCGATTCAAAAGTTAAATCGATTTTATTCTTTGTTTCTTTATTATAGAGAAAAAAAGCGAAAAAAAAGTGTCAGAAAATAAAGAAAAAAAAAAAGATAAATCGATTTAACTTTTGAATCGATTGCACGTAAACGTGGTAAATGACTCAAACTTTATTCTACAGTTTATCAAGCACAAAACAAAGCGTTTCGCCCCTAAGCGTAGGCAACTTTTTTACTCGAGTAACTTTCAATATGCTTGTCTACTGAATGTTAATTAGCTGAGCTGATGTACGTGAGCAAATTTACTTCTAATATTGTTGATATTTTCTCTAAATAAGCTTAACACAGCTGAGTAAGCTAATTTCGAAGAAAAGAAAATACTTTTGTAAGCCATATAGCCGTTAAAACTGCATTTTTTAAAATGAAATTCAAGATAAAAAATAATAGTACAATGTGAAACTTTCTTATATTGCTGTAACAAACGAGCGAAAAAAAATACGTTAGTGCGTAAAGTAATATGGATTCCACACATTTATCTTTATTAACTGTAGCGGAAAATCTATCGCTTCTGTCTTAGTTTTGTACCTTGTGTATCATTTCCTTTCTTTGGCATTTTAATCTTTTCCGTCCTGTAAGTATTAAAACAAAAAAATCAAAATGTCAAGCACTTTATACCATCAGTTATGTAACAATCATGATACTTTTAATTGCCGTGGTGGCAGTTTATACCATCTGCCTTAAAGCAATGCCAAAAATTTAAAAGAAAATCTATTGCGTAGTTTCAAACTTAGAGTAAAAAATCACCACATAAAAGCTATGACTGGCAAAAAAATTGTTTTCAAAAATTTCAATTAAGCTTGAATAAGTAAACAACAAAAACAGAACCAAGAAATCGATTTATGATCGGACATTTCAACGCAGTTTTAAATTTTTATTCTTTATTTAATCCCATTTAATTATTTTAAAATTCATTTGAACTTTAACATTTAAATCAAATTCAAGTATAATTTTATTTAAATGATTTTAATTTGAAGGATTGAAAATGACTTGAGAATATGTTAAAACGTCTTTTGAAAAAGAAAATTTGATAATTTTTTAGCTCGAATAAATGTTTTAATAGAATCCTCCACACCATAAAAAAAGAAAATAAATATGTTTGGCTCGTTCTTTTTTTGTTTTTGCCTTTATTGATATTCTAAATTATGATTAATAGTATTTTTTTGGGCTTTATGTCCAACGGCATTTTCTAAATAGAAATTACAATGGGTAGTTCTGATGATAAATTTTTAAAATTTAATGTCTTTATCTTGCTTTTTCTGAAGTTTTGCTTTAGTTTTTGGGCGTTGTAAAACGCTTGTCGCACAATGCTTATTAATTAGTTGACAAAGCTACAATAAAACATCAAAAATCAAAATTCATTTTTTGATGCGAATTGGTCTATTGTACGTTTCTAAAGTTACATCATCAATATCCCGAAATATGTACAATAAAGAGATGAAAACTTACTTGTTGTTAGTAATATCACAGTTAGTGTTTTGTTGTTGATTCTTTAATGTTTTCGAATTTCGATACAATCTCCAAGCAAGAGCAACAACAACGATGAACAAAGCAATAGGTAGAATTATTATCACTGGGAAGTAAGCTTCTGTAAAAACGTGCAGTAAAAATAAATCAAAAAAAAGTTGAAAAACTTTTTTCGGACTTTTAAAGTAGGCAAAATATCTCATCACTGTTATAGTAAAAACTGGAATTGGGCCTCTTCTAATTTTTCGTCAGACAAATTTTCAACCAAACATACTCCAAAAATAAACAATTCTTAGTAAGAAGTCGACGGAAAAAAATAAAAAAATAGTATAACCGCATGACATCCCTTGGATTACGTCAAAGATGTTGTAGTGATGTTGTTGCTTCAAGCAATTAATTAAAATGTAATTATTAAAAATTATCTTACTGTCAACAATTGCTTTACTAAGTTAAATTGCCTCTGTAATATTGTGCAAAGAAAAATCTAGTACTTCCATGTAGCAATAGCAGCAGCTATAATACTATTGCTGCTATAGTGCTAAATTTAAATATTATTGATCCACGTTTAACCATGCCGCAGCAGTTTTGTATTTCAATGTAAATAACTTACCATTCACAATAGACTGAATAGATTGGTTCAAGCAAGTTGGAATATTGGAGCAAGACTCAGTCACTGTTTCAACGCTAACCGATCCGCAAGAGGACAAACAGTTTCTAAGAAATTGAAATTACATTTTTTATTTTCCACGTTACCTTGGCCCGTAGAAAGCAAAAAGAACTTTTGGTCTTCGAGTCAAGCTGCCACCTGCCCACTTGTCTACCACACACGGTGGAGACTTCACAAGTTCCGTTTTAATTGCTGAATATCAAACCAGGAAGCAGTGGATACCAGTTTTCATAGTCTTTGATTTGATCGTACCCAAGAATCGTACCCAAGTTTAACATTTCACAAGCAGACGCTCTACCCAATCAAAATACTAAAAAAAAAACAAAATAAGCTTAAAATGTAAAAAAAGTAACAATATTATCGTATTTTTTTGGAATTAAAATGCATAAGTTTTACATAATATTCTGCAGTAGCTTTTTTAAAATTTGCTCGAGAAAGTTTGAATCTTATTTACTGTACGTTTATCATAATAGCTGAAGGCAAATCCCGCAAAGCAGCAGGGTTGGATCCATTCATTTTGTTTTTAATTTTTAAATTCAAATTCAAATTCAAATTCATTGACTTTGAAAAAATTAAATTCAAATTCAAATTCATTGACTTTGAAAAAATTAAATTCAAATTCAAATTCATTGACTTTGAAAAAACTAAATTCAAATTCAAATTCATTGACTTTGAAAAATCAAAATTCAAATTCAAATTCAAATTTATTGACTTTGCAAAAGTCGAATTCAAATTCAAATTCATCAATAACTTGTGAGCGGATTCAAATTCAAATTCAAACCCCCACTTTTTTACACCCAAGATTCAAAAAGGATTTTGCAATTTGCATCTAGCAAGTCGCAGTCTCGCAGTCGCAGATGTGTACTAGCGCATCGCAGTCAGGGCCTGCGAGAGGGGGTTCAGGGGGTACATCGTACCCGGGCCCGGGCCCAGGGGGGGCCTGGAAGAGTTCAGGTTTCCGCGTTAAGTTTTGGTATGGCACCATAACACCGTAATCAAACTTGCCTACAGCAAAAATATCGGTCAGCCTATTCACTGCTGGTAATTGTTCGCTGATTTTGCTACATAGCCTTTAGGGCATCCAATAATGGCCGAGTTGATTAAAAAAAAAAGGAAAATGTATCAAAAGCCATACACTTGCACCGAACTTAACGTTTTGTTGCATTTCTCTGACTTGAAAGCCTTAATTAATTTCTACGGTATAACAATTTACGAGGGCCCACATTTCCAGACATCCAAAAGCATTTTAACCTCAGAGAGCGGAGTCAAAGATGACATACTATACTACCATCATTAAGTAACTCACTCTTCTGTATGAATTTAATAGATATTTCGGTTTGTGAAGTCCATGATTGCAGATGACTTCTTAAAACTTTTATCAGTAAAATATTTGGATTTGCAGTATTAAAGTCGTTATATTGTATAATATTGTGTCAATGTCATCATCCCCCATTTCAAGTACTTACTTTCATGTATATCGCGTTTTCTACTTGTCAATTTAAGCAAGTTTGGTGCTGGGATGTTGATCAAACGCTGTATTTTACCCTCGAGAAACATAAAAAGTGCTGAAGCTTTCGGGGGGAGCTCACAGCGCCCCCCCAGACTCCCTAGCTGAATTTAAACCAATTTTATGTCTAGTTGTGTTTTTCGTAGGTCGTAACTGTATGCGAATATCGTTATCCCCACACTTTTAAATGAAGATCTACACCCATCCGACAAAAAACGATTTAACGCCATGGGCCCCAATAAGATTTGGGGGCGCGGTATCGACCTTCGCACCCCCTGAAAAATTTTCTCTCTGAGGTTCTGATCGCAGGTGCGTAATATACTAACAACTCAAGTTGCTTGAATCCAGCGTTGGATCCAGTACCGTCGCCAGAGCAAACGAAGTGAAAGGACACTAGCCAAAAGTGGGGGAGGCACTAAAATTTGCGTACAAAAATTGATCTTCAGATCTTGTACGGCTACAATTTTGCGCAATTTTAAAATAAGGCCGGCCGCGTTTCTTAGCTCGTTTCGTCGGCGGCCATTAATCGCTAGAAAAATCTATCCACAGCAGTGAATGCTACCAGACGTACAACTAAGATTTTGCTAAGAGAGGTCAACCAAATTTTTTTTTGTACAAAAACTGCTTAAATTAGCCCCCGAGCTGAACAAACTTATGCAACTCAAGCGTTTCACAGACAGACATAGATACTAAATACTAAGTGAATGTGTATAGGGCCTGAGGGCGGTGCCCCCGGCCGCTGGGCAATTTTGAAGAAAAAAAAACGCAATTTTAACGCCATTTTAAAATCATACTTCACACTTTTAGAAGCGATATGAATAACTAAATTTCTAAAATTCAAAAGTCATTTCAAAGAATTGAATTGCTTTGCACCTCAACCCCCCCTTACTTTTGGTCAAGTCTAAAATACGTTTAAACGCTCGTATTTTGAGATTAAATTTTCTAAGTGACTTTGCAAATGGTGTTTAAGCCCCGTCGCCTTAGTTGCGCCACTGAGTGTGACCTCAAAATGTTGAGTGTGCTCTAAAAATCAAAACAGCTGGTCTTTGAAAAAAAGTTTTCACGCATTGCTTCATGTCATGATCACTAACGAGGTACCGGTAACAATTCTGCATGCTTACATGTCTCTTCCGCAATTCCGCGACACATCCGTAAAGTCAGATTAATGTACAGCAGTTGGTTGCCAGCAATGTCGCAAAGAATCGAAAAAACATAAGAGGAGAATTATGTTTAAACGTAATTATTCCTTTTTCCATCATTGTCTGACTGTCTGTTGTCTTGTCGTTGCGTGATGTTTTAAAAGCAGTGTTTTTAGTCAACCAAAATGGAGGCACAAGCGGCCGTTAGGGGGGTACGGCCCGCTTTGCCCCTTTTAGCGACGCACTGGTTGGATCCATTCATTTTGTTTTTAATTTTTAAATTCAAATTCAGTGATATTGAAAAAACTAATTCAAATTCAAATTCATTGACTTTGAAAAATCAAAATTCAAATTCAAATTCATCAATAAACTCGTGAGCGGGTTCAAATTCAAAATTCAAATTTAATCCAACCCTACAAAGCAGTCTCAAGCCTACAACTAAAAATAATTAATAGGCAGTTCGTACTGAAAGTTTTTTATTCTTCATGGCGTTGATAAAGCTTGGTGCTCATATCATGACTAGCCATGCACTTCAGAGCAAAGAAACGAGACGATATAAGGAGCTTTGGCCAAAAACAAGAGCCAAAATAAATTGAAGCGTTCTTTTTAGTACAAGACGTTTCGACTTCAACTTAAGTCATTTTTAATCTTATTCAGATAGAAGTCAAACGTGTTTTCAACAAATGGAATCAAAGCTCACGCCAGCATTCTTCGCAACTATTTAAATTTTTTTGATTGTTTTGTCTCAACGTCTCTTAATGGCAATGCGTACAGTAATTACAAAATAATGAGAATTGACTAGCTACTGATAATGCTAACAGAAATACTATTTAATTAGTACAACAATCATATTTACCTTTGCCTCGACCTATCCTTATCACAAGTCTCACATGATGTCCATGGTACCTATTCACCAAATACAGGAGGACATAAAATTAGTACAATTCGCTATTCTTGTTCTCATGGATGAACCATTGCTTTCTACATAAAACTCAGCCATCAACATTTAAAGAAAGTTTCTAGGAGTCTAAACCAATGCGAATTTTTAAAATGGAATAAAGTCTTACTTACTTTTACAGTATTTACAGTACCGTGTTCTCTAAATTTTTATTTTGCTTTGGGTTTATTCTATGAATAGGTTAGTTGATTGCTTACTTTCGATTACGAGGAAGCGACGGTGTCGCTCTCCTTTTCACAAACTCAGGAACCGCTTATGTGAGATTTGGCCATTTTTCAAATATTCTGTTGTTGTTTTTCTCAAGTAAAATTTGCTTCTTGTTCAAAACTACCTGATATTAAGCACCTCATATCCAAGAACACAAGAATTACCAAGATCATTGTGCGAGATGATCTCAGCTTATGTTTTAACACTCTCAGCCATTCCGTCGACAGCAAGATACTTTAAAATTCAACATTTTTTATCATCTTACCACTGCATAAAACAGATTGAACGCTATCGACCACGCATGATGATGTTTCATTTCTCTTCCCTCCACAACTTTTAGTACATGGTGAAGCTGCAGTCCAAGAAGTCCAACTAGGGCCCTGCGTATTGGCTGTCAGGGCAGTAGCAACTTGCGTAGTTTCGGTAACGATAGTACATTCGTCGCTACTACATGTCGTTATTCTGGTTCGAACTGCTGAATTATCCGCTCCTGTCAAGACAAAGAAAAGTATCAAGCGACAAAGCTAAATGAACAAGATCTGTATTTCATGAGAAATCAACACAACTAAACTATAGTTTGTTCATTTATTGTTAAGGGTAAGTGACTAAGCGACAAAAATAGTTAGGAAATGGAAGCAACAAACTTATCTAATATTTAGGCACATTATTTACACTGAGCAGCAGTGTGTACTGCAGAGCAGAGGTGGAGTCCTCAAGGACGTCCTTGGTCTTGAGGACGTACTCGAGGACAGATTTTGAAGTCCTTGGCCTCGAAGGTCAAGTCCTTGGCCTTGGCCTCGAGGCCTCAAGTCCTCGAAAATAGGCCTGTCCTCCCGCTCGAGGACAGCACTATTTTTTGAATTGTTAAAATTTTGTGATGCGCTTGAAAAATTTTTTAGAAAACGTTTTTTTGTGGAGATCGCCTGAAAAATTTTTGTGAAGACCTTTTTTTTTTTTTTTGGAGAGGACTTGCGCTTGTGTCCTTGGTCCTTGGCTTTGGCCTCGAGCATCCCTGTCCTTGGCCTCGAGAGTGTCTGTCCTCGGAAAGGCTGTCCTTGGCCTCGGATTTTTTTGTGTCCTTGACCTTGGCCTCGATCTTTGTGTCCTCGACTCCACCTCTGCTGCAGAGTCAATACTCTTACCTTCACACAGAGTAGATTGAACTCCATTGTACTGGCATGATGATGTTTCGTTTCTTGTTTCTCCACAACATTGCGAGGCTCCAACCCAACACGACCAAGTAGGACACGGCGAAGTGTTGCAGTCTACTACCCTCGTGCGAAGTGATGAACCATTGCTTCCTGAGGAAAATTACACTTACTGTATAGACAAAAGTACATTATTGACACCACATTAGTACTGTACCGGTACATTAATTCTGGCATAATTTCCTACTTGTTAAAATTTGCAAACAATAAGTTTATGCAGCAGCAAGTACATTAAAAAAACGTGAAAAAATTGTTGCTCCAAAGAAAATCTTAGTTCAATATTTAGCGTATTTTCATATAAATACCAAGAAAAAATACTAGTAGTGAACTCATTATGGATTCTTGCCATTTTAGTTCCAAGAAAACACTTGCTAATTCTACAGTATTATATTAAGCCAACCACTCTCATAATTATACTTTGCCAATCAATACTGTAAGAAATGGAACTGATTTCATTTGATACAGCGTTGGCGGACGCATATTTAAAGGGGGGGGGGAGGAGGCCCAAAAGTAGTGACCAGTTTTCTTTCGCCAACAAATGATACTATGCAGCTAAGCTCTAGGCAAGCAATCAGGCTTTTGGTAAAGTGGGGGCTTGAATTAAAAGTTAATTTTTTTTGTTCAAAAATGTCTCAACTTTTGTTCTTGAGGGAACTGGCGCAACTTAGGCATATCACAAACTGAGATGTGAGAGCAGAGCCCCATCCGCTAGACAAATTTTCTAATTTTTCAAAAAAAATTACCATTTTAGTGCTGTTTGGATCACTTATCGCACGTTTTTAGAGCCGTTTGCAAAGCTTAGCCACTGCCTTCATAGCCCATTTACGCAGAAAGTTTAATCATGTTTTTGACTGTTAATTTCTACGCCACGTTTTAATAACATTATTTTTTACCATAACAGGCCTAAAATTAAGTTATTTTTACAACAAATTGCAAAATCTCCGAGCGTTGGAGCCTCTTGCCCCAAGGACTCCCTTCGACCCTAAACCCCAAAGTAGCCCTCAACGGCATATTTCGGGCTACGCGCCGAGCAAAACTAATTGCTAGTATACAAAAATTTATTTCGGAATAACACATGGTGGTAGGTTGCACCTAAAGCTGTCAAACTGAAACGGAAAATCGTACAAAAACGTTTGCAAAAATATTACAGTATATCTTGAGCACTTCCCGCCCTGCAAGAATTTCTTGATACGTCCCTGAGTTTATCAAGAAGGAAAAGCAGAAAAGTTTTCTTCAGTTTAGCGCTGGCCTATAACAGAGCCAACGCGTTACGGCAGTAATACTTTTTTTATTGTTAAATCAAAGTTTAAGCAATTTAAAAATACTACTTTGTATCAAAATAAAACGGTAAATTTTGTAATTAAAATCTTTTAATTAAATATTTTTAACTCCTGTAGCTTACTCTGCGGTGTTATCATCATTTTTACTACTTCAGTATATCAATATTACACCATTGCATATATTTCGCGATAATTTTACCATTACAGGTCGTCACTGGGGTTTCATCCGCGAGTACGCAAATTGATACTTCTTCAATCAATCCTCCACCACAAGATGCGTTACATTGAACACCGGACAGTGGATCCCAACCTGTCCAAACTGGACATGGTTCAGTATTGCATTCTTCATATTCCGTTCTTGTTGCACCTGCAGCATGATTGCTACCAATGCAAGTAGTCGATAGAACGTCTTTAAAAGAAAAAATTATATAGTTAACAATGACAACTGTTGATTTCTTTACGTATTTCAAAATACTTATTGAAAAGGCATCGTCAAGAAATTGCAGTTCGTAATAGAACCGATTCTGGCACATCACATAGGAAAAATTTTGTCCCTTAAAATTTTTTGCTGTTTTGGTCCAACTTTTTGACTGTTTTATCGTCTTTATTAACAATTTTTAATAATAAACAATTTCGGAAGATTAATTTTTACTCTAAAAATGATTGTAAGGAAATTGGTAAAATTAAGTTATAAGCTTACACGCGGGCTGAACAGCTTTGGTGGATGGCATCTTTACGAGCCAAAAACTGCGTTTCATTGCAGCTGTATGAGGTTCAAGGGTCGGCAAACCTGCAGCTCTTTGATCCTCGTATTACGGTTTTAAATGTTCTAGGAAAACGAAGTATAATTTACGCTTAAAAGTAAAACACTTGGAATTTTATTGCTGCTGCAGCAAGCATGTAATTAAGTTTCTGATTCATTCATTCTACTGTTTTAGTTCTTGTTTTGATTTGACAATGTTTTAATGATCATTAGTGGCGCAAATCTATCAAAAAAATTGGGGGAGACAATTTCAACCTGCCATTAAATAATACCGAATTGGTATATTTTTGCGATTAGTATCCCAAATTAGCTAATTGTGCTGTAGCTAAGGTATCGGCAGGTTCGCCGCAGCAAATTTGCCAAGGTGGTAATTGGATCTCAAGCTAAATTTTATCTGCATTGAAAAATGTACTCAGCGTGCGGCTCGTTGAATAAACCAATGCACCTCAAACGTATTACTTGCAGGGCTGGAGGCGGAGCCCTATTTTTTTTCGATTTTTGCATTATTTTATCGATATAAGTTTTGTTTTTTCAATCGTTTTAACACCATTTGGATGACATTTCCTACCGTACGTTTTAGATCCATTTGAAACCACTAAATTGTTGAGATAAATGGAAACCATTTGAGGAAATTAAAATGTTCAAGCCTTTAATTCAGCCTCGCTCAAGATTACTGTTCAAATCCAAAACACGTTTAAAAGTCTGCAAATATGGGATAAATTTTCAAACTGCTTTGGCTAAGGGGGGAAGAGCTTCAGTCTTCAACATAAAAAGTAAAACGGTTTATAACTGTCCAAATTTTTTCATCTTTTGGACCTACATCGTTCACTCTAGCTTTAGCTCCTTAAGGTATTGCGGATATAATCAATGTGGCCTATGGATATCCAAGTTTAGACGCCTGGCACACCTAGTAGATGTAACCCGCCAAAAGGCCGAGCTTGCTGAGAGTAACAATTTGAGTAAAATTAAAAACCTCCCAAAACCTGACCAATTGATTTTTGAAATATGAAATGCTCTTCCCGATACGTATGATAGCATGAAAAAGTATGCATTGAGAATCCAAATTATTTTTGAATCCACATACGTATGTGAGAAATTTTTCAACATGATCTACATTACAAACAGATCTCGCATACGTCTCGGAGATAACAGCTTACAATCAAGGATGAAGATGACTTCCAACAGCTCTCATGTGCAGAGGCTTTGCGCTGACATGCAAGAGCAAAAATCACATTAGTTAAGTCTAATTGCAATACTGCTTTTATAAATGAAGCATATGACAGTTTTTCTTTATTTTGTGATCAAAACCAAAAATAAATAAATATAATGCACAACGTTGTTTTCCTTTTATTGAGAAAATAGTTTTGACGCTCCCAGTGATTTTTATTTTACAAAATATCGGCTGAAATGGCTCTTTAAGTGCAAAAGGCTGCCAATTTCTGTGCTAAGACTATTGAATCTGTTTTTTCTTGTTTTTTTTTCTTGAAAAAATAAACCAAAAGTCTCACATATGGAGCGTTAAAATCAATGTAATACTTTTGTTAATAGTAATTTAATATTGTGATGTTTTGACTCTTGCAGGCCAGAGTTTCAATGTTGAATCGCTTGAGTGCTAACTGGCCTAAAGGATAACAGCGCGGAAGCCTAGGGAAGAGCCACCAGAACGGCGACTACTTAAAAACAAGCAATGCGAAAAAGTTGTCTTTTCACAGGATTTGAACCTGCAGCCTTTGGATTACTAGTGCACTGCTCTACCATTTGAGCTAGAGAAGACGTCTCCTCGCATGCTTAATTTTGGCTAATTAAACTCAAAAACTTGCTTGTTTTACGATGCTAATAATAATTTAATTGTGATATCTTGACGTTTGCTTTTGCTTACTTACACTGAAAAAAACGAAACTTTTATCGAAAATAAATTATACTTTTGCTTACTTAGATCTATACATGCATACTGCACGGTTCGGGTTCCTCCATCGCAAAATACAGAACATAAACCCCTTCCTATTCGAATCCATGTATCAGTGCAAGTTCCTGCACAACCATCAGCGCAAGCAGATTCATTGTAACAAGGATAGGAAAGACGTAACAAACAATTTGAGTTGCTTGAACAAACACGTTCACGTTGTTCGATTGCACTGGAACACTCTCCTGAGCATCCCAACATGCGCTTTGAAGAAACAGTACCGATTATTAAGTTGCTGGTAATTATTATGCAATATCAAGACCCTATCAGTTTTGCATGGAGGCAAAACAGGACCACTTAAAATGAAGATTATGCGACAAATCAGACGGGCATTATAATACCCAAAATTTTTCAAAGTCAGATAAATCAAGAACACTGCAGTATAATTAAGTCTTCTGGAACGCTAATTTTTACAATAATGTCTCACGGTCTTGAGTTTTGGTTCTACGATACTCTAATTAAAATGACCTTTTTTCTAATGACGACGCAAACGACTCAAATTTTTTGCACAAGTTGCAAAATTACTCGAAGGCGAAAAGAGACCTTAGCTGTCTTCTGGCCATGGCACTTGGTGAATAAAGCTATAATTGCAATCACAAATGTTTAAACGAGGACTGAAGGTAAAAATCAATGGGAGTATCTAAATTCAAGGCAGTTGGGTTAGATTGGTTCTGATTCCATCCTTTTTGACCCAGCCGTTCTAAAAATATTCTATTTCAAACTCAACGTAGAGGCATCCCGAATTACAATTTTTTTGCAACCTGACATTTCAAAGCAGTAGCCTAGCCCACATAGACCTATATTAACATTTACTCTAATCGCGGCGTTGCCTTAGGATAGAACTTAGGTGGCGTCGGTGATGTTATCAACGACAGGGTTGCCAGTAAAAATTACGGTTAGAGAAACCCTTACGTCGCGTTTAAAGAAGAATATATCTGGAACGGTTGGGTCGAGAAAGGTGAAGTCAATGCCAATGTAATTTAACGCGATTGCCCTAAATTTAGATATCCCTGTTGATTTTGTCTTCTCTCCCCGTTTAAATCCAAATAGCAGCGTCAGTGAAACGTCTTATGATGTACAATTTAAAGTTTTCAATTACTGTTGATTTTGTCTTCTCTCCCCGTTTAAATCCAAATAGCAGCGTCAGTGAAACGTCTTATGATGTACAATTTAAAGTTTTCAATTACTGGATTTAAAATATAAATTAAATTACTCTTATTCTTCAATCCACTTGAAATTTTCAGAGATTGTTTGTAAACGTATCTGTATGAATCAAATCGAATTAGCTGTATGAAAAGTTGTAATGTATTTTAGCTACTGTGAACGACGGAAAGCCGCTAATTATTTCACTCTATGCAGTTTGTAAATGCGCTTTTTTGTGCCTTTAGAGTTTAAACAGCTAGACTATCATGCAAGATAAATGGACAAGATTTCCGCTTTATTATTGTTTTGTGCAATTCGTTAGTTGTACATATGTAATGTTTGAGGCATGAACAAAGCTAACATGAATATTGTGCTTCGAGATTACTTTTCTCCACTGACGTTAAGTTTGTAGTTTTTGGTTAGGAAAACTCCACTTGATCACTCCGCATCTTCATCCCTCTGATTGAAATTAGATTTAAAACTTTTCACATACATAATCCTCTTTGTAGGTTTTTGACAATGATAATAGCATTACCGTGGCATAAAGCATACTTATATTACGCTATATGACGTTGAGTGGTTATAAGATTGAAACAAAGCTGTTAAAAATTAATCTTTTATGATTGAAAAACTCAATACAAAACAAATGTTTCTATGCAAATACCGGCAACGTGGCCGAGAGTTGGCGGTATAGGCGGCAGACGTAGCCGAGAGAACGTGGCTGTTCCTCATGGATAATCGCATAATCTGTCTGTAACTCGAATTTCGTTACATTGCAACGTGTATAAAACCGAAATATCTTAGATTTTAGCCAATTGCTTTAAGTGAGTGCAGATTCATCTAAAGTATGCGTAGCACCACCGTCGCCTTCACAGCTTTTCAAAATTCCGGGAACTGCTCTCAAAAAAATATCCAGTAATCAATACAGATAGGTCCATCGAGATCGCTTTTCAATCAAAACGTAACTTGTGTCATTAATCACCGGTCTTTGGGAAAAAAACGGTAAATCATGAAGCACTTACTTCCGAACCATGAAACATTCCATCAACATTCTCCAAAAATTCAGGACTTGTTTCGCAATTCACAGCAATTTGTTCGAAAGCTCCAACTGCCTCGTTTAAACTTTCTATTCCTTCACCAGCATCACAATTCAGAATTCTTCTTCGAAAACAATCAAGTAATTCAGTACAATCAGCCCAGGAAGTCCATACCGTTGTTTGACTGTGCACATCCAGAATTAAAAGCAAACAAAATGCAAGTACCAGGGTAGTTTTCATCATTAAATTTAGGCTTTAAGATCAACAGTTAGTTGTGTGTTCCTAAAATTGAACATCAAATTTCTAGAAATCGATTAAGTTATGCCATAGCTATCTGTATCATTTATTGGTGTAAAATAGATTAGAAACTTGATAATACAAAATAGTTTATTTTTTATTATTCTGGTTTTTTGAATCGTGATTTCTGCTTCAAAATTAAAACAGAAATTGTTCTTTATCTCATAGCTCTTGATTGTAAGAGCTAGTTCATTGCTTTGTTGATAAATTTTCATTTGCCTTTAGTCCTATCTACAGTAAGTTTATTGATGTTATGTAACTGATGCTCACTTCAGCAAATTAAAATTAACTGAATTATTACTTTTTCAACCTTTCATAATGCTGCACCGGTAACATGCGATAGACATGCTTGTATATATGCATGAGCTAGTAAGATAATTTACGTTTTGCAGTTAGTCGTTAGCACTCAAACTGAAAGCTTTATCACATAGTCTTTAACTTAAGCCGCTACAGTCCAGTTGGTTGTTTCAATGGTGAACAAAAGACCTATTTTTTCCCCACTATACTGCACGTATTGGATTGAGTACTTTTACTGAGGCAGTACATTAATGTTTACTGCAGACTTTTCGTTTTTGAGATGTTTTTCGATATTACCGCTCAAATCTATTGTTCTGTTAATTATTTTTGCAAGTTGCATTACTAACGCTTACGGCTACAAACTTTATGTTAAGCGTTGTATTGCTGCAGAGTGACGGTTTTTATAAATCATAAGCTGCAGATTGTGATTAATTTCCTATTGAGTGGGCAAGTAAGTTGTGAAAAAGAAGTATGAACACAAAATACAGCAAACTTAAAAGTTCGAAATTCTTCTAATTTCAGAATAAAATTTGTTAAACAAGGTAAAAACTTTTTTTTGGATTGAAAACTAGTAAATTTTGGATTGAGGCTGGCTGTTCTTAAATTTGCACAATTTTTCAGCCTCATTTGTTCTTGCTTTGATACAAACTCATATTTTTTGCGTAACTGAAATAGATAGATCATATTTTTTGATAAAGTCTTACAGACAGATCTTGTAGATAGTTGTGCAGATAGATGTTATAAATAATTCTTGATATGGTTTTCAGGGAAATTAACAACGGTAACTTAGAAAAGGCCATAAAAGCTCTGCTGATTGCGTACAAACACGTTGTATTGGCAAGACGTGTTCTTGATTGTTTTTTCATACCTAGGCTAACTTTAATCTTAATTTGTTCTTAAATTTTCAGCAAAAATGAGCTTCGTACTTTTATAAAATTGTTTTCATAAAAAAAGTGTATTTTAGCAAGAATAAAAACTGAAATTTTAGAAAAACTTAAAATATAGTTTGATTACTTTTGAGATATTTGCATTTTAGCTATCTTAATGAATATATGCATTACGCAACTTATACGTGATGTTGCTTTTAATTTGATTGTTTTTAGGCGGTATTATTCCGTGGCCACAAAATAAAATAATTTTCTTGACAAGACCTTGAGCAAAGATAGGCAGTTGGCTGCTGGCAGGTGACAGCTTGACTCGAAGCCCGAAAGAACTCTTTGTTTCTCCTGGCCAAGGCAACTTGGTAAAAAGATCCCATTACAAATAATGTCAATGCTAAACCAACATGACAAACTGCTTGATGTGTTGTTTAGAATCAAAAAAATAATTAAACGAAATAAGACTAGCTTGTCGACTTTGTTCGTTTTTATGATGAGTAAATTTAAAATGCAGTTGCTTTTCAATCACGAAACATTTCATTAACATTTTTCAAACATTCAGGACTTGAATTGCAGTTGGAAGCAACTTGTACGAAAGCACCATCTGTCTTATTCGAACATGATAATTCTTCATCTGCATCACAAGTGGAACTTCTTCTTCGAAAACAAAATTTTGATTCTGTACACTCTGCTCAGAAAGTCCATCCTGTTGTTTGACTGATCACAGCAACGATTACAAACGAGCAAAATTCAATATAGTAATTTTTATCTCGGTCAATTTATTTTATTTGTAGCATGAATCTTAACTATGCAATTTGATGACAAATAACTATAAACGGAAAAAAGATTGCTGAAAAACATTAAATGGTTTTTTGAGTTTATTTTAAGTAGCATTTGTTTTTGAAAAACAATTATTGTAATTTTAAAAGTTTTTTTTATTTTTGATTTTGAGAAGCATACCCCAGAGGAATACCAATAGTGATGATGACAAATTTGTGGTTGAATTTCATGTCCAGTATCTCGGAAATTGTTAAGGATATTACAAAACTAGTTAAGAAATAATCAAAGTGTTAAACCTAATTAAAGTTTCACAAGATCATTTTCATGAAAATTAAATTTTTAGTTTTGGCGACTTTAAAAAATGCTTTATTCAAGATTAGTTTATTGCAACGCAGCTCCTTTCGAAGAAAACCTCGCAGCGGTGACAAGCCGTTGGCAAAACTGTGTCTGATTTGACCGGCCGGAAGTTTGAACTTCAAACCTCCTGCTCCACATACGAACGCGTTACCGCTTGACCAACTGGACGGTCGCCCCTGCTCGTGCTAAATACTTTTTTTTTAAACGTTTGCTGAATTGTGATGTATTTATTTATGTTTTGCAATGAAAGATTATGGTACTACTACCGTATTATTGCAAGCAAATCAAAACTGAACTCTACGGAAGCAGCTCAGTCGATCTTTCGATTTTTTTTGTAGAAGTAACCTGGTAACCCAATTCATTAAGTGTGCTTTGTAATAAATTGTAACTCAATGAAAGTATTTTGACAGATATAGAAGTACTTGCCTTGTATTTGGACTGTTATGTAAGGATGCTAATGAACATAAACCGAATGCTTTATTATTTGACTTGCTAATCAAAGAACTTTTTAAGATCAAGTAGTGGCTCTAACGGAAAATTGCAAACTAGACATTTTTAAGTATTAGTTGCTCAGCGAACCATAAATAAATGTACCACAACTCATACCAAAATGCAATCATTGCGTTTGGAAATATTTTTTGCTGTTGCAAACTTTTAAAATACGAGATTGTGCCAGAGGTTGGGAGTGCTTTGGATGTACGGGAGGTTAAGTCATAGTGAATTACTTTTACTTTTGTTCTGGTTTGTGTCTTTGGGTTCAAATATCACAGAAAGCAACAGCTTTTTTAAAAGTAGTAACAAAAGTTTTGAAAATAAAAGTTTTTTTTTTAATGTAAGAAATTAGGAGGAAGCAACTTTGGAGAGAATTAATCAAAAAAAGTATAAAGAAATATTCTATTGCTAGTTTCAGGTTTTTTAAGTATAAATTAAGTAATTAAGTGTAATTAAAATACAAAGCTAGCCTAGCCTAGCTTGTATAGAAGCCTTGTAATAAGATAACGTAGTTGTGTTTGTGAGTTATGTTGCAATATGATAACTGAAAGTAACCTTTCTACTGAAGCTATAAATTTTATAACTACAGTACACTATTACAAATCTTACCAAACGACACTTATTAATTCAACCACAAATCATCTACATTCTGATGCCGTCAGCCACATTCTACGTTTGATTAAAAAAATGCGAAAGTCAAACCAGCAGTACAAAAGCCCAAGCAGTCACCCATCAAATGAAATGGACACCAGCAATCAGTTATCTAGGGTGTTATCACCAGCACTAATATTGTCTATCTATTAACTGACTGACTGTACTGCCAGAATCAAACAGCGGACCCCCATTTTCAGACACACTATATCTGATCCAAAGATAGCTCTATATTGACGCAGACATATGCAGCTAACATTTACATAGTCAACCGCACCATCCCTGAACTTTTAGAAGGAGATTTAAAAGCAAATTCCATGATTACTAGAATTACTATAAGTTTTAAAATCATTGAAAATATTGACTCTGACTATTTAAAACCTAAGTTTTTATGCTATCCAATTCCGTATTAACGTTTTGTTAAAAGATTTTCCGATTTTATTTATTTTAATTTACCTCATCAATTTTAATCTAAATTTTAATAGTTTCATTAGCTTCAGGCAAAAATATTTTACTTTTAGACCCTACTTTTGCCTTATAGCTGACATTCAAAAAATCATTTAGTTTACCATTACGTTTCCACCACTCATTATTTTGCTAGATGAAATTTAATATAAAACAATCAACTACGTCATTTCCGTTATACTTGATATGATTCGCAGCGTATAGTCTCCGTGCATTCGCCAGAGTCTCATTGCGGTCTCCGTGGGTTCGCAGCGCAGTCTCCGTCAATTTAATAGCGTAAACACTGCGAACCCAAGGACACTGCAGTACAACTCCACGGAGACTGCGCTGCGAATTGAAAAAATTTTGAGCAGGTTGAAAAATTTTGCTCGTAGGCGACTCCACTGCAAATGCGCTGAAACTCATGCTGCTCCCACACTTTGGCGACTTTAACTGCGACTCCCTGCGAATTGAATATTTTTCAGTTCTCTGAGTCTCCGCGCAGTCTTAACGCAGTCTCAGCGCATTTGCAGTGAGTCTCAGCGCATCTGCAGTAGAGTCGCCAACGAGCAAATTTTTTCAACCTGCTCAAAATTTTTTCAATTCGCAGCGCAGTCTCCGTGGAGTCGTACTGCAGTGTCCTTGGGTTCGCAGTGTATACGCTATTAAATTGACGGAGACTGCGCTGCGAACCCACGGAGACCGCAATGAGACTTTGGCGAATGCACGGAGACTGCGCAGCAAATCATATCAAGTATAACGGAAATGACGTAGTTGATTGTTTTGTAATAAATTTCATCTAGCAAAATAATGAGTGGTGGAAAGGTAAATTAAATGATTTCTTGAATGTCAGCTATTAGGCAAAAGTAGGGTCTAAAAGCAAAATATTCTTGATAAATTCGCATAAAAATTGATGAAGTAGATTAAAATAAATAAAATCGAAAAATCTTTTAACAAAACGTTAATACGAAATTGGATAGCATAAAAACTTAGGTTTTAAATAGTCAGAGTCAATATTTTCAATAATTTTAAAACTTACAGTAATTCTAGTAAGTATGGAATTTGCTTTTAAATCTCCTTTTGAAAGTTCAGGGATGATACGGTTGACAACGTAAATGTTAGCTGCATTATGTCTGCGTTAATATAGGGCTATGGTTGGATCAGATATCGTGTCTAAAAGTGGGGTCGTCGAGCGATAACACGTTCGTCTCTGGAGCGATAGGTCAGAGGGTAGAATCTCTGGCCGGTCAAATCGCACACAGTGTACCAACTGCTCGCCACCGCCGTGACATTTTTTTGAAAAGAGCTGTGTTGCCGTGGCGCAAAGACGCGGAGATGGGCCCAGCCAAATCGTTACACGTTTCGGCGAATTACAGCGAGTATAATAAAACATTTGATTGGTTTGATTTGAAAATGGGGTACACTGTTTTATTCTAGCAGTACCGTCAGTAAATAGACAATGTTAGTGCTGGTGATACGCTAGATAACTGATTGCTGGTATCCATTTCAGTTAATGGGTGACTGCTTGGGTTTTTGTACTTCTGGCTTAATGTTTGCTTTGTTTTTAATCAAACGTACCGTAGATTGAAACCGAAGGCATCAGAATATACATGATTTGTGGGTGAATGAATTATCGTCGTTTGGTTAGATATTTTGTAATACTGTAATTATAAAATTTATAGTTTCAGTGGAAACGTTACTTTCAGTATCCATATCGCAACACAACTCAAAAACACCACTCCGTTATCTTATTACAAGGCTTCTATACAAGCTAGGCTAGCTGTATATTTTAATTACACTTAATTGAATTTCAAATTTAATTTACATTATTACTAGGAATGGCCTGAACTGTAAAATGCCAGTCTAGCCGGATACAGCTAGAAACCAAATTGTATGTTTGAAAAATGTTGT
The DNA here is from genome assembly GCA_963965965.1 of Trididemnum nubilum. NCBI lineage: Eukaryota > Metazoa > Chordata > Ascidiacea > Aplousobranchia > Didemnidae > Trididemnum > Trididemnum nubilum. The sequence goes on along the minus strand of OZ014471.1, from coordinate 13,087,158 downwards.
TACTATATTTAAGTTAATTTTGATAATGTGGCTATTACTGACTTTATTTATTTACCATATTTGTATATTTTCTTGGTGAAGGCGCTTAGTATAACGCCGAAAACGTTCGAGAAGTTTAATTAAAACACTAAGTTAACCTATAGCTTGTAATAGCCAAGTCGTATGATAAATGCACTGGTGTTTAAGAGTAGTGTTACCATATAGTTATAAAATTATTAGCTTACCCCTTTGGTTTGTGCTTGTTTTTGGAAGCAATTATGCCGTATACTGCAGAGCAACATTTATTTAATTATAATTTAGTTGTGATATTTTTGACGTTTTCTGGCCAGAGCTTTTAATATTTAGTCGTTTGCGTGTTATCTGGCCTAAAGGCTAACAGCGCGGAAGCCTAGGAAAGAGCCACCATAACGACGACTACGTAAAAGTAAGCAATGCGAAAAAGTTGTCTTCACGTTAAAAACCAAACTACTGTAAAATGATCTTTACCCAGAATTGAAACGGTTTTTGAACCCGAAAAGAGGTAAAGACCAAAAAACAGGTCTTCACTCAGAATTGGGACGGTTTTTCTGCCCAAATTAAGGTGGAGACCAAAAAAAAAGGTCTTCACCCAGGCTGAGAAACGTTTGTTTGTGACCCAAATAACTTCAAGTCCAGAGTCAAAGTAGACAATTTCTACTTTTCAATGCCAATGAGAGGGGGCTATTTTCGCTTTTAGTACAAAAATTGGCCTCAAAAGTGCTAAAAACATGGTATTTTGCATACTCTGCTGGCCGATGGGGGGAGACTACAGCCCCCTCCCCCTCCCGCCCTGGACGCGCTACTGTATGCGATTTTAAAGCCGCATTTACACGGGCGACTTTTTTGCGTGCGATTTTTTGATAAAAATGGATCTGCCAAAGTTGCATTTACTTAACGGCGGTTTTGATCATGATAATTGGGACCTTACTGATGGAAGTAATTGTCTTGAGTTGGTTTCATACCAATACTGTTATAATTGAAAACTTTAGAAGAGAATCGGTGCTGCGATAAAAAATCGCAGTGAGATCAGTTCCGATTTTGTTTTAAAAAGGTTTAGAATATCACTATCGGAATGGAAACAACTTGAGACAGTCATTTTCAGCAGTAAGATAACTTTCATCACAATGAGAACCATTATTGAATAGATGCAACTTTGCCACATCCATTTTTATCAAAAAATCGCCCGTAAAAAAGTCGCCCGTGTAAATGCGGCTTAATATCGTTTGACACTGCTGTTGCTTTTAATGTACATTTTGTTGCAAGCGTAAAACGTAAACATATCCAAATTTAGAGCATAAAATTAGACTTCAGAAATAGTTTTGCCGAAAATAAAATAGCCGAAGCTGTCGTAAAACGTTAGTATCTGAGAGACGTTTTGATGTAGTCATTAATTATCAATTTCCAAATGATACGCAAAAAGATTAAATGTCCTGCAAAAGAGCAAGTTTAACAAAAAGGCGAAATAAATCCGAAATTAACCAAATATTTAATCGTTCGCGAGCTATCTGGCCTAAAGGATAACAGCGCGGAAGCCTAGGGAAGAGCCACCAGAACGGCGACTACTTAAAAGCAAGCAATGCGAAAAAGTTGTCTTTCCGCACGAAACACAACTTTTTCAAAAAACGCACAAAATCTGTTCCAAATTTAGGTGTAGATCGTTTTGGTTTGGTTTTTACCTCCGAAACAGCCCCCCATCATAGCAAATTCCTGGCTGCGCGCCAGAATGCATATTTTGGTAAAATTGACTTTAAGTGCAATCTATTTAACGAAAACTGTGCCCATTTGCTAAGTGTACGTATGTCCTCTTCAATCACAGAAATGTCGGCAGCGTGGCCGAATTGGTAAAGGCGTCGTTTTTACGACGACCCTGATCGAATGATTTGAGTTCAACCCGTACCCTAGTGACGTTATTGCGTCCTTGGATAAGATGCTTTACAATGATTATCTCTGCTTGGTGGCTTCGAACAAGAAGCAAGTTCATTGGATTAGAATTCAAAGAAATCCACAGGAACATTGGATCATCGGAAACTTCTAAGCAGGTGCGGATTCCTCCAATCACGAAGTTGTCCTGGTGATAAAAAGTTTGCGGATCGTCCAACAAGTTAGCGTCTGACGCAGTCCGGTGACAGGAGGATAAATATGCGATACAACAAAAACAACAACAAAATACTACGAAGTAAAAAACACTTGCGCAAAAATAATAGTAATACCCAACAATAAAGTTACTGTAATTCGAAAGTTATTCACCATTTTATTGCTTTTCTGATTTTGAAATTAAGTTACCACAATAAACGTTGAAGAAAGAGGAACAATTTGATTGGTTTATACCTAGTTCAAAATTTCGCTCTTAAAAAGTTTTGAAAGCTTTTATAAGATTTTCAAGAGCATAGATGATGAAATTTACCCACAAATTATAATGCCAATTCACAACAATTGTTATTTTTCACGTTGGTTTAAATGAATTTTTTGAATTTCTGTAAAGACCCGGTAGTGCCTTTAAATGGCAAAGTACGGCAGTAATGAACCAACGGTACCATTGAAAAAATACCAACTTACCGCTCAAGTATGCTGTAATGCAGCATAGCTATGCCGCAGAAACTAACCAATTTTAGTCTTTTTTTTCCGATTTTGATTTTTTGGACAACGTTTGAGTTTTTTCTTCGCTGCTGAATTAAAGCTTTCATTGAAATTTGCATCTTCTCGAAAAATAACAAGCTTGATCAATCTTTTAAGTGAACTTTTTTTTCTTTAATTTAACCTGCTTTCTTATCATAAAAATGAATATTTTTTTGTTTAACATTAGTAGAAATCAATTTGCTCGCATTTGCAAAGGATTTGCCATTCTCTGCGACTCCACGGAGACTCTACCGTGACCGCGCTACGACTGCACTGAGACTACGCTGCAAATTGAATTGCAGTGGAGTCGCAGTCAAAGTCGCCAAAGTGTGAGAGCAGCATTTAGCAACAAAATCACCAGAATAAATCAATCAATCAATCAATCAACAAGGCAAACATCACAGTACTTTATCCGTTCTCGTGACCTAAGTATTAGCACATTTCTACAATCGATTGTTAAATTATAAATTTATAATTGATAAAATAAATAAAATAAAATTGTTAATTAGCGAAGACATCATAGCAGTTGATTGCACCATTTCAACATTTATTATTGCAACTACATAAGCTATTGTTCAAAAACACTTCTAGAAATAATCTAAGCAATAAGCTACAATTTTTGCAATTACAGATTTACATTTAGTGAACAAGCTAAAGCAGTTAAGTCTGTTTTTGCAATTCAGAAAGTCACAAATGGGTCACCAAAAAATCGAAAATCGTGAAATAAAAAGATCTTTAAAAACAGCTACCACTACATAACGAGTAAAATAATATACATCTTCATATAACGAGGTTTCCTTCCCACTTACTCAATAAAGTGTTCAACAGCTGACGGCAGAGCGTTCGAGTACACCATACAAAACATAAATGCTTCAGAGTTCAAAATGCTACGCTAGAATTTTTACAGATGTAGGGTTTCTGGTTTATAGTATTCGTTTTATTTTTCTACACCAATGTCAGTAAGTTAGCTTCTGCAACTGAAACGGTAGACTCGGGTTCAATTCCCGGTCGGATGGAACCAAAAACTACAGCATCTCAGCTTGGTATTTAACAAAAAAGGACGGTGTGAAACCTCAACTGTGTGTGGTAGACAGATGACAGGTTGACCCAGTGATCCAAAGTTTTTCGCTGTCTTCTGGCTAAAGACACTTAATGAAAGACAATCTAATCGCAATTTGTGTACAAGTGTGCAATACAATTAAGACAAAGTATCATTGTAATTAAATTAATTAAAAGCAAAAAAAATCCAAACAGATGTGCCTCAACCCAAACAATTTTATCCAAAGCATCTTGAACAAGCTTTTAGTAGTAGGATCTACAATTGAGTGATTTGTCAAAAAACAATAAATGTGCAAAAGAAACAATGAGCAGTTTAACTTTTATTCAATATTTATTGCTCATAACAACCAAACAAAATGTTAAATGTAATGAAGAACATCGAGGAACTTTTCCAACATAAAAACGTAACGCTTTGTTTTTTCTCGTCAATTTACCGCTGACCGTAGGACATTATAATAATAATGCTCAGTTCACCTCGCAAAAACCAAAGCAAATGAAATCAAATCTTTCAGTATACTCGCTCTAATACGCCGAAGCGTGTGACGAGTTGGCAGGGCTTACCTTCGCGCCTGCAACACAGTACAGTACTGTATCATTAACATAAATGATAAATGAAAAGAACTGTAAAATTATTTTAAAATTAGTTGCAAATGATCATATTGTTATTATACGAAATAAGCAGGTAAAAGAAAACTAATTAAAAAAAATGAATACACCAAAAAGAGCAAAACCTTAATCCTCAAACAGAGAGGATCATTTTACTTATAACTTAACACATGCAAACATCATCTACAGTAGTTAATGTTGAGAGATGTTTTATGTTGCTGCTCTGATACTACTTTGTTGCTACGTTGAGACTATTTTGTTGCTTATATTGCTGTGTACTTTTCATTTGCGACATTATATCATTTGTACTAACTTGAGTCACGCCTCATGGTGGCAGCGGTGTAAGAAATGTCGTTTCAAATCTCACGGCCAGAACAATTTAATATTGATCAGCCTGAAAATTGGGCATCGTGGATTCGTTGATATGAGCGATACCGCCAAGTATCTAAGTTGAGCGAAGAGCAGGAGAAAAGTCAAGTCAACATGCTGATGTATTTACTAGGCGACAAGCTGACAGTATCTTGAGTTCTTTTCGGCTAAGTAAAGAGCAATCTAATTTGTATGATACGATTAAACAAAAATTTCAAGATTACTTCAACGTGCGGCATAATGTCATTTATGAGAGAGCAAAGTTTAACTTTAGGAAACAAGAAGTTGGCAAGTCAGCAGATGACTTTTTAACATCGCTACATACGTTAATAAAACCTGCAATTACGGTAACCTTCGAGAGGAGATGATTTGCGACCGTATTGTTGTTGGAATTTCGGACAAGTCCCTTGGTGAAAGACTGCAACTAAACGCGGCATTAACCTTAGATGGATGCTTTAAACTGGTGAGAGGCACAGATGTTGTGAAAAAACAGCAAAAACTGTTAGTTACGCATGCCAACGATTTTGCAATTGCGGGCATTCAAAACTCTTCGATAGCGAATGCATCGCCTAATAAAAACAATCAATTATGCAGTTGGTGTGGCGCAGCTCGACATGCCCAAAAATTCTGTCCTGCACTAAAAGCTACTTGCTTCAATTGTGGAAAAATTGGTCACTTCAAAAAAGTTTGTTGAAACAAAAGCGTGAAACTGGTAATGGTGTATGGTGAAGAGCATGATGACTCAGCAGAAAACTCCGATTGCAAAAGATTTTTTTTGGAAAAAGTTAAATCGACTAATGAAAATCAACTTGATCAGCGCAGAATCTCCCTTCGAGTCAATGATGTACCAATGGTGTTTCGAATAGATACAGGTGCAGATGTGACTGTGATAAGCAAACAAGCATTCAACAATTTGTCTAACGTCAGTTTGCGTTTGACAAACGAGACTTTGTCGGGACCAGAAAGACAACAATTGACAGTAAACGCGAAATTTAATGCAAAAGTTACTCACACCGGATTGCCTTCATGCCAAGACATTTTTGTTTTAAAAAGTTTGTCTCAACCTCTTTTAGGATGGTCTGCTATTCAAGCTCTGAATTTGGTTTTCATTATAAACAATTTCGGCAATGGCAATGCTTCAAAATATAGAGACAATTAAATTTCCGTCCTTATTTTAAGGACTTGGAAAGTTTGGAGAAGAATATTCTTCTAAAATGAACCAAGAATTTAAACCGTTTGGCTTGTCAACTCTTCGCCATGTTCCTCTGCCTCTACGAAATGAAGTAATCAAGCAGTTGAAGGAAATGGAAGATACGGGATTTATTTCACCAGTAACATCACCAAGAGAATGGTGGTCAGCTGGCATGGTTGCGGTTCCCAAAAAATCCGAGAAGATCAGAATTTGTGTTGATTATACTCATCTCAAAAAGTTTGTTTGCCGTGAAAATCATATTTTACCGGCAGTTGATGAAACTAGCAAAATTGGGAAATGCGAAATTTTTTACCAAACTAGACGCTTATTGAGGATTTTGGAAAATTCCCCTCGGTGAGCAATCTAAACATTTGACCACCTTCATAACTCCTATTGGACGTTTTCGTTTTAGCAGACTGCCGTTTGGAATTTGCTCTGCCCCAGAACATTTTCAACGAAAAATGTATGAAATTGTGGGAGAAATCCCTGGTGTGGTTTGCCATATGGATGATGTGCTGATCTTCGGAAAAGATTCAAACGAACATGATTGTCGAGTAAACGTTGTTCTTAAAAAATTGCAAACGGCAGGAGTCATTCTGAATGATAAATGCAAATTCGCCCAAATCACAACTAAATTTTTGGGGCACATTATTGACCAAGAAGGAGTGCAGCCAGATCCTGAAAAAATTTCTGCTATAAACCTTTTTGAACCTTCTAAAGATGTAAAAGGCGTAAGACGCTTTTTGAGTATGGCTAACCAGTTAGCAAAATTTCTACCAAATCTATCAGAAATCGTTTCACCTTTGAGAAAACTCTTATGTAAAAATGTGTTTTGGCACTGGAGTGATAGCCAACAACATTCTTTTGCAACTATAAAAAAAAATCTTACAACGATTTCTACGTTACAACAATTCCTATGATACCCCAAGCCATCAAAATGACTGGTGCCTGAAACCAGCGACTGGTGCATAAAAATGACTGGTGCCTAAAAAAAGACTGGTGCCTAAAAAAGCCAGTCACCCATACGAGTATATTGCTTTGCTCACGTACAGGTCCACTCCCTTACAAAGTGGACACAGCCCCGCGGAGCTGGTGATGGGTAGAAAACTTCTCTCTACTCGACTGATTCTGCCTAATCAGTTGAAACCCAGCTGGAAGACGTTGAGAGGTTTTAGAGCCAAAGATAAACATATCAGGGCTCAACAAAAACGCAATTTTGACAAACGTCACCGTGTTCGTAATATTCCATTTTTACATCCGAACACATATGCTTGGATTGATACCCTGACTTCCGGTCGTCAGCCTGGTGTTGTCCAACACTCTCATCATACTCCTAGATCGTACATCGTAAAAACCGAATCGAATGCTTGGTCGCCATTGCGTAGGAACCGTCGGCATATTACACCATTGCCTTCACAAAGTAACAATCAAATCTCTTTTAGCCTTACTTCATTCGATGAGAGGAATGCGGGTAGATCTATTCCGTACATGACTAGATACGGAAGAAAAGTTGTGCCGCCTAAACGACTTCAATTGTAAAATGGTTTTGAGTGTATACCGTTACTGCATTGTTCAGTATTGCTTGTTAATGTGTTATGTGCTTATGCTTCTATTTTTAATCTAGCATTATGTGACTGGTGCCTCAAACAGTAGATCTTTGAACGGCAGGATGTAGAGAGATGTTTTATGTTGCTGCTCTGATACTACTTTGTTGCTGCGTTGAGACTATTTTGTTGCTTATATTGCTGTGTACTTTTCATTTGCGACATTATATCATTTGTACTAACTTGAGTCACGCCACTGTTGGAATGACGTCAATAAATAAAAGAAATTTACTAAGTAAAAGACTTTAAGGAAACAAACTAAAGTAATTAAAAATTTCGAAAACGTGAAGCAAAAAAAATCCTAACACATGCATCCTAAACCAAATATTATGATCCTAAGCATGTTCAACTACCGGTAACTTTCAGTATTAGCATTAACAAACTAGTGATTTCTTAAAAAACAAAAAAATAATAGACGTGTTCAATGTTCTCTGATTAGTTTTGTTTTATTCTCATATATTATTGTAAAAACTGAACAAAACGCTAAATGTAATGAAAAACATCGAGAAATTTTTCAAACATAAAAAGGTTTTGTTTTGTGCTTTCACGTCCAACTTCATTCTTTCTTCCTTGTTGCTCTTTCTCATCTTTTAGCTTGCAAAAATAAGCAAAAACTAGTTCGTCAATGGCAATTTTTACACCTCGCCCGCTTTTCCATTAAAAATTCAACATATTTAACAGCACCGATATCCTGAACAAGTTGGTCGCCCATCTTTGTATTGAATACTTTACGTCGTGCAAGTTCAACATCTTTCAACCTAGGTGGAGAATTCTTCAACGAAGCATACCCAACCGCAATAATAGGAGCTTCGGGATATTGTTGCTTGCATCTGGACGCATGTTGTTTTACCCCAGCAATAAACGTAGCAAAATCAATCCACCAACCTACAATGCACACATCACAGTGGTTCATCGGTCCTTGTGACACAATTATTCTCACATTCCTGGCATCGATGGTTAAATCGATGGTAATTCCACCATATCGACGCCTCTCAACTTCACATCCAAAATTTTTGAGAATTTCACCGAATGCTAATAAATGTTGAAGGAAGAAAACAGAATAATTGCAGCATCTAATTACAACTACCTCTGTATACATTCGTGCAACCAGCTTATTGTATTACTACATTTTACTCCATGCAAATCTAAACAAAATATCAACAATGTTAAAATTATATCTTTGCGTCAGATAAACCAAGCAAAGTTAGGCTTTTGCATTCGTCGCAAAGAAACAAATTAAGATAATAGAACCAAAATTCGACGAACGCGGAAACATGAAAAGTGGACTTTCAGGAATAATCATCCCTTTCAAAATAGACCGATGATGTTCATCATACCGAGTTCCTCCTGTTACCTGCTTCAAGCAAATATTCTGCACATGACACCAGAACATTACAACAACCATATACGCCTTACAGTTACATCAACACAATAGCAAAAATGATAGAGTTAAAACAACTATTGATACAACTCTGCAAATGTTGCGTGGCTAACTTTTTATCATTTATGACATTGTGAGGTAAGTACTCAGTATTCTGTTCTATATATAGTTAGCAAAGCACTGTACAAGCAGAGAATATTTTATCATAAAAAATTTAAAAGCAACCTTCGGCTTTGCTGGAATATTCAATATATTTCACAAACACCATCAATAACCCGAACAAGTTGTTCGCCCATCTTCCTATCCAATACTTTTTATCTTGCAAGTTCATGATCTTTTAAACCAGGTTGAAAGTTCTTCAACTCAGCACTCCCAACCACCATAATAGCTTTGGTATTTCGTTGATTGCACTTGGACGCTTATTGTTTTACCTAGCCAACAAAATTAGCAGAATGAATCCTTAAACCCACAATACAAACACAGAAACACTACAGAGTTTTATTTGTCTTTCAGACATAGAGATTAAAACAACTTCAATGGCGTATTTAACGAAATCATGATATCAGACCTTGTATCCACAATTCTTGAGAAGAAATTCAGGATGTAAGCAAACGTCAAAACCCGAAAGACGATAATTGTGACAGTTAATTATTTCTACGTTCATTATTGTAATATCGTTAATGTACAGTTACAAAATCCCTTCTATTTAATCAAAACAAAAGATCAACAAAACTACAGATTTACTGTACTGTACATTAAACAAACCAAATCAATACTTAATTTGCAAATAAATAAACCATATCAATGAAACCTATAACTGATGGTGATAAAAGCAGGTTACATTGCAAATAACTGTATATCATTTATTATTATCTTGAGTCAAGCATTTACTTTGCGTTGTATATTTTGTTTAAAAAATGGCACCACATAAATTAGAAAAACTTTTGTTTTCTCACAATTTCCCAAGTCTAATTTTAAGCAAATCTTTTATTTATTTTTCAGTGCGTTTTGTTTTTCTTACATCTATAATGCCTGCCCAAGAATGAGCGCGAAGGTTTCGGCCGCCAAAAGACACTTTATTATATTTAACCATAGGTGGGCAAGTTAATGCAAAACGTTAGCTTCGTTAGCCACAAGTCCGTTAACAAACTTCACACCTCCGTTAACGTTAATCCGTTATTTTCTGCTTTAATTAACGGAAGTTAATAAAGTCCGTTAATTCGTTAACATTTTGCGTGCAATTTACATTTTTTTTCGTTCACTCGCTTCTAGAATGCGTATTGACGCTGTTGAGCTGATTGTGAGGAAATATATATTGCTATGGTAGTCTTTTTGTGTTTTGGAAGTTACAGTTTACAGTCCAATCTAATTTCAAGATAAAAATAAGTTCAAATGAACAACGAAGCTGCAATGTTAAAATCTTTGGAAATTGTGAACAACGTAATTAATAGACCTATGAGGCTGCAGCTTATTATTTGCCTCAAAAAAGAGCTCCTTTCTTCGCTTTCTTCTATAAAACTCGTGCTAATACGCAACAAGTGTTACCAGTGCAAACTGGTTTGTACCGGTCTGATGAATGAATAGTGCAAGATATTAACGATAAGAACCTTAACGGAAGTTAACAAAACTTAACGGAAGTTAATTTAGTCCGTTAACATAAAAGAAGTTTTTAACGGATTTACGAGTTAATGAAAAAGTTAGCTTCGTTATTAACGGATTAACGATTAACGGACTTGTGCCCACCTACGTAATTAACATAAGGTATTTAATTACAAGCAAACCTAAGGGTCCAGCAGGGTCGTATTAAGGAGGAAGGCATTGGAGACATTTGGTTCGTGCCCCCTTCAAGAGGTCCACAATTGTCGAAATCGAAAAAAACGCCCAATTTTTTGTAAAAGCTTGTAAAAAAATGTACTAAGTGCTCCAGGCTTCGAACAGTTATTGTTGCGTTTATTTTCATGCGTGCAATAATTTCTTAATAATCCTTCATGCTGCGTTTTTTGTGATCCAATAGCTTGTTGTTTGAGATTCTTAGCGGCGATTTCCAACGCACAAATCGTTCAGTGGACGTGGTTTACCCCCAGACCGCTTGCCACTGTTTAGAAATATTCTTCCTTATCCCAAAACAAATTTTTTGCGATTGCGTATTATTAAAACAAGTTGGCGTTCTCAAGATACGTTTGCAGTTTGTACTGACGGCACCGGAAGCATTAGCAGAAATAAAAACAAAAATTTTCTACAATGCGTTTTGCTGCCTTATTCTCCGATTAGAGCTTTCACACAATCCCATTTAAAATAAGCTTTTGTATGACTTGGCTTATTTGGCTATCACATTGTATTATTTTTCAAAGAAGGAAAAAAAAAAAAACAAATTGACGCACTATCAGATACGTTGTCTTTTATTATTATTTTTTTTTCACCAATCACAAAATAATGCTGTCCTGAAGCCGAGGACAGGACATTTTCGAGGACTTGTAGGGTTCGAGGCCAAGGCCAAGGACTTGAAAATGTGTCCTCGAGGACGTCCTCGAGGCCAAGAATGTCCTCAAAGACTCCACCTCTGCTAATTAACTATAATATTCAAAATACGGCATTGTTGCATGATTTTGGAGGTCTCATGCATATAAGTACGATTTAGAGCATGGCAAAAATTGCAAAAAAATTAGTGTTAAGTGAAATTTTTATGAAAATTCAAAATAGTAATAGCAAAAACTTCTAATGTGATGAACAAAAACTAAGGCCATATTCGGATTCAGCAGCCTCACAATAGCCCTACATCATCCTTATTATTAAAAAAGCTAATAGTGTGCACACCAGTGTAATCTTCACCATGAACAATGAAGTTCTCTTTTCAACTAATTCAACTAAGAATTCAAACTATTCAACTAATTTCAAATAATGAGATTCTCTTTTCGACTAATTCAAAGAAATGTTCTACAGCTGACGATGGAGCGTTATGATAGCTAAGCACAGTACACCACACAGAATATAAATGCTTAAAATTTTGAATCGCTATTATTAGTTTACATACCGGTATAAGGTTTTAACTTAACTATTGCACAACTGTAACTTGTGAGGGTACATTAATTATTTTTACCATAATAAGCTATAGACAGTATACAGAGTCTTATAGGCACAATCAAATCTTTGATTAACAGCCTACTGTAAGACATACTGTTGCGGAATCGACATTCGTCTTTTATTTCTCGTCAGTATAGCTAGGACTACAAGTATAAACATGAGTGTAGAAAGGCAAGGAATCGCAAGTTAACCAGATCATACCACAATACTTGTTGTTGTTTTTCCAAAAAGTATTAAGTAAACACAATATTACAAGAGATAATTATAATGCTTTAATTCAAAATAATTTCCAATAACATGCCGCAGACAGCTGTTTCGCCCAATCTTAGCTCATCGGTAAGGCTAGCAAGGCCAAACTGACAAATATCACCAGTGATAAAAATCTTCAAAACATACATCTTTACCAAAACGTACAACTTGAAGCACAACAAAACAATCAACAAATAAATCTTTATTAATTGTGTTTATAATACATAAATTTTTACCCATCAGTCAGTCAACTATAGCCAAAATAAGTAAATCTTAGCGAAAATTTTTGCTCAATGAAACTAAAGCTATTAATTAAATCGTTGCCGAATGAAACTATATGCTATAAATCAACTCTTTACCAAGTAAAGTACAAATCTTACTATACATCTCTCAGAAGAACGATAGGCTAGTTATCTCTCTACTCTCTTCATAGCTTGCCTTAAAGGGCTACGTCTCCAGTAGGCTGAAAGGCTCAAAACTAGTTCCAAAATATAGACTAGAGCTAAACTTGGCTAACAATCTTCAGAAATGAAACGCTATCAACACCCTTTGCTCTCCTAGTAGCTCGCCTAAAATGATTACGTCTCCAACAGGGCCAAGACGGCTCTAAACTAGGACCAGTGACTCGCAGTAGTATGTACAGTGACTCAACGATGACAATTTATTAAGAACAATGTACTAAGAAAATTAATAATAAGCTATAGACAGTATACAGAGTCTTATAGGCGCAATCAAATGTTTGATTAACAACCTAAGATATACTGTTTCGGAATCGACTTTCGTCTTTGTGGTAAATTTTTAGTCTTGTTTGGTAGACTAATCGAGTTTTGGATTGACTAGTCTTACCGATAAGCCCTGAGATTGGGCAAAACAGCTGTTTACGGCATGCTATTGGAAATTATTTTGAACTCAACTATTAGAATTATCTCTTGTAATATTGTGATTACTTAATGTTTTTGGGGAAAAAAATAAGTATTGTGTTATGATTTGGTTAATTTGCGATTCCTTGCCTTTCTACGCTCATGTTCATATCTGTAGTCCTAGCAATACTGACGAGGAATGAAAGACGAATGTCAATTCCGCAGTAGTATGTCTTAGGCTGTAAATCAAAGGTTTGATTGTGCCTATAAGACTCTGCATACTCTCTACAGCTTATTATTAATTTTCTTAGTACATTGCTCTTAATCTTTTTACCATGTTTGTACTGTAAAATCATCGTGAAATAAAACATTAGAAACATTTTGGATTAGACCAGTTGCAAACGATTATATTGTGCTAACTTGTGGTCAAGTTGAAAAATTACTGTTTTTAAATACGTTATCCACGCACCAACAATAAAAAAAACACAATCTTCACCAAGAGAAGAAAACCTTAAAATAATTTCTTGAACTGAAGAAATTTAAACCGAATAAAGCTACAAGCATCATTTAGCTCAAAGCAGTGTCATCATAATGACGTAAAATATAGATCGATTTTGGATTTATGTGAATCTTTGTCCGTTTAAAAATTAGAAGTGCGCAGAAAAGTAATGTGGAAAAATAACAAATATACAGCGCAGCTGAACTAATTTGAAAACTTGAAGCACAACAAAACAAATAATCCAAACAACTGCGTCCCAACTCAAACAATATCTAAGCATGATCAACAAGCCTTTAATAACAATAGGATCAACAACTTAGTAATTTGCCACAAGAACAAAGTAATAAACGTGCTAAATATTCCATGAGTAGTTTTACATTTATTCTATGTTTGTTGATCATAATAACTAAACATAATGTTAAATATAATGAAAAACATCCAGAAACTTTTCGAACATTGAAAGGTTTCGTTTTGTTCTTTCTCGTCAAATTTTATATGATTTTTTCTCTCTTTCTTTTAGCTCTTCATTATCTTTTAGCTTCGAAAAATAAGCAAACGATATTTCATCGATAAGAATTTTATAGTCCCGACTGGTTTTTTTAAAAATATTGAACGTATTCAACAGCAACGATATCCAGATTAAGTTTGTCGCCCATCTTCTTGTTGAACATTTTTTCTCCTGTAACTTGAAAGTCTTTTAACGTTGGCGGAAAGTTCTTCGCCATTGCAAAGAAACGAGCAAAATGAACCTAGGAGCCTACACTGCAAACATCATCACAGTGCTTCATTTGTCCTCGTTTAATATTTATTCTTACATTTCTACCGTCGATTGCTAAGCAATGGTATAAACAATTTTTTTGTAAAATTCAACTTTGTGTCCATGATTCTTGACAAGAGTTTTACAAACATCAGGATTAATTACAAAAGAATAAGAACAATCGCAGCATCGCAGCAGTAAAATATGATCATTTCTGTATTCCTTACAATATTATGACAACTACGTTCAAGTACAATTGTAAAAACACTTCAATTTAATCTATACAACAAGTCAGCAGTTTGAAAAATTGCAAACCAAACAAAGTAAGGCTCTGCCATAATTTCCAAACAAACAAATCGCATTAATGAAACCAAAAAATTAACAAATGATCCCAAGTGAAAGTGAATGATCAGAAACAACTACCTCCTCAAACGAGTAGCTAATCTTTACCATAAAGTGAAGTTCTTTCTACTTTTCAAAGAAATGATCAACGACTGACGATAAAGCGTTTTGATAATTATGCACAGTTCATCACGCAGAAAATACACGCTGAAAATTGAAATTGCTTTTATTAGAATAAATAGAGAGGTAGAGTTAGTGTTAATAAATAGAGAGCTAGGTTTATTGTTATCATCAATTATGCTATTGCAATTCATGAGTATGCATTATTTCTACTATGTTTGAACTGTAAAAATTATCAAACAAGTGTTAAACCAATGCAATAAATACATTAGAAACAATTATCTTTTGATTAATTGCAAACGATTATAGTGTGATGACATGTAATTCAAATTGAAAAACTTGATGTTTATGAAAATTTTATGCATACAAAACAGAAACCATCACCAAGATGGAAATAATCTCGAAATGGATCCTTGAATTGACGAGATTCAAATCTAATAAAGCTACAAACGTTATTTAGCCAAAAACAACGTCAACAAACTACACAATGCACTGAATCTTGATCCAAATTTACCAAATAAAAATAGAAGTGGATTTTGAATTACATTTGATTCCTCATGAGTTTAAGAACTAAAATTGTAAAATCAATTGATAAATCATCGTCAATTTTACCATATTTTTGTGATGCTTGAGTTTGCATCCGTAAGTTTAAAAAAAAGTTCTTCCATTGGATTAGCATACGTAGAACAAATATCCTAAAAAATCGCAGCAGTTAATTGTAACCACTTCTTTATTCACTACTGCAACCAAGTTACTGTAATAATATAAAACACTTTACACCAGGTCATCTTTAAAAACAGAAAATTAACAATTTTAGATTTACCAATTTGAATGAAACCTAAGAAATAATTTCATGGAAATAAGCAATTAAGAGAAAAATATGGTTTCAGAAAGATATGAAAAATAGGAAAGCAAAACAAGCAGCAAATTCGTAAATCTTAGAAGTGTTGGTAAACCACAATGAGATCGTTTATTTTAGTAGAATGGAATTACTTATAAAAAACGGCATCCATTAAATTGAATGACGTCATAATTCGAATGGAAAGAAATTGACAAAGTGAAGCAAAAACGGATTTTGAGGTCATTTCAATGAACTTATGAATCTGGAAATAATGAATTAGCTTGAACATAAAACATGGCTGAAGAATTAAGAAGTGACAAAGTTAAAACAAAAAAATATACTGAAATGAGGGTCTTAACCCAAGCATTATTAGAACGACCAGCGTTCGCGTCGCATGTTCCTTTGTTTTCATTTGAACATTTTCAAACTAGCGAGTGTGAAGTTTCAGGCTTTTGCTTATAACTCAATAGCGATCAGGACTAGCTACATAAAATTTTGACAGCAGTTTGAGAATAATAAGTTGCTTGTTTGCAGTTTGCACCAAATTCTTGAGGCAATAAGTCACGTGACTTTGGTTTTAGAACCCGAAAACCGCCCAAAAACTTTGCCGTAAAAAGCGGTTTCATTGAAAAGGCAAAAAATATTTCACATGGTTAAATGTCTTAAGATACTCTTTTATCCATGCCAACCCACTTTTGGTTGCGATGAGATTTTTTTTTTGTTGTTTTGTTTTTCTTTGTTTTTCCTAAATCTTACACGTTCTTTTTCTCCTAAACTGCCAAACATTGAAATCTAGTTTATGCGTAAAGTTGGTGAGCTGTAAACGCAATTTTGTCTCCCGAAAATTTTTTAAGACACTCCGCCCAGGAATCACTTTTTTGATCAGCTCAAATAATGGCGTTAGTTTTTTTTTTATACAGAGGTGGGCAAAGCGCAATTAGAAGCGCAAAGCGCAACTTCGCAATTGTGGAAGGTGGGTTGCGCTTTCATTTTTTATTTTAAAACATTGCGAAAGTTGCGATGCAGAATAAAGTCTTCAAAATTTGTTGAGCTTTAATTGCGCTGCGCTTTCAATTTTTTTTTTTTTTTTCGGTTAATAGCGCAATTCTATACATTTAACTTAATTTGGTTCCATTTCGATTGCAATATTGATAAATGTGGTCTTCTTTAGCAAATTATTTGATATTTTTCTTTCTAAAATTGCAAAAACTGAGGTAGTTGCATTGTCTTGTGAAATTTCATTTGCGAAAGTTAGGTTGCGCTTTAACTTGGTACGAAAATGCAGTTCCACAATTTCGGAATCGCGATGCGCTTCAACTGCATCAAAAAGTTCTTTGCAGAAAGTTGTACTGCGCTTCAAAGTCAAAAAAAATTAAATAACGCATTTTGCGCTGCACTTTTACTGGTTGAAAAAATCGTCGCGCTTTGTTGCGCTGCGCTTTGATATAATATTATTTAAGCCCAGCTCCGTTTTTATATCAGTAGATATTTAAGAGATAAATATTTTGACGTGGTTTGGTGGCACCACTCCTTGGCAACCTCCCCAAATGGACCCCCCAAAATCAATTTTTTGAACGACTGAAGCTAGAACGCTATTTTTGATATCAGTAGATGTTTAAGAAATAAGTATTTTGACATTATTTGGGGGCACCACCTATCCCGAGAACTCCGAAGATGGACCCCCAAAATCAATGTTTTAAATGGCTGAAGTTTGGAAGCTCAATTTTTTGCTCACAGTTGACATTTAAAAGGAAAATACTTTGACATAGTTTGGGTACCCCTTAGGAACCCACCCCAAAAGTCAATTTTTTAAATGGCCAAATCTAGGAAGTAATTTGTTTTTAATATTAATAAAATATTTCAGAGAAAATATTTTGACTTAGCATAGGGGTGCCACTACCATGGAGATACTCTTGGCCCTTAATTATATTTTTGAACGAGTTTTTAGAAAGCTATTTGTTTTTGATATTAGTTGGTCTTCAAAAAGTAAATACTTTGAATGGTTTAGAGGTGGCACCCCCTCCCCGGGAATCCCCTTCCCCCAAATCCTTCTTTTAAATTTGAGCTAAAACAGTTTCTTAGAATATACTTACCAGATTAAACATATGTTGGCCTAATAGACATTTGACAATAGCTTTCTATGCATTTTCAATTTATGCTAAAGTTAATAAGATATAGGCATTTACAGTACTAATGATGGAAGCTTTAACAGACAAATTGTTGATAATCACTTAAGATGTTGCTTTAGCACTGTATGTTGATCTCGTACGATGTTTACCAAGCAATTGAGACTTTTGCATTTGTTTGACCAACAATATTGCTGACAGAAACATGTGTAACTATGTGTATTTGATCTATCCATGGATATTGAGTAATGGATATATTATACCCCATCACAAACTTCAAAGCAGAACAGAGCTTGACACTCAAAAGATACAGACGGCCATTTAGTGAAAAAAGTTGCCCATGTGTAAAAAGAAACGACGAATGTAAACCACATCCGCAAAAAAAAAAAGAAGACAACAAATCCGCTGTTTGAAGATGAAAACCACAAATAACTTATATGTAAACGTCGAGATTGTTTTTCTGCAAATGTATTCAGGAATTCCAAATATTTCTTTGCTGTCGAAGCAATCACAAACAGTTTAAGACTAACTCTACACTGAGCGTAATAACGTAAGCGTATGCCAAATACTTTACCTAAGACGCCACTTCAGGCGTACCTAAATCTTGGTTGCGATAAACAAAGGATACTCTCGACGTACTTGATTTCACACCTAGTAAAGATCGGGCGTAAATGGTGTTCAGCAGGGTAGTGCGAAGTTATCTTAAAAGTTAAAAATTTTTTTGTAAGGTATAACCAGAAGTGTAAAGTAACAAAAGTACCTCTACTTAAAAAGCCTACTCAAGTGGAATTTGTCGGTAACGAGCTTTTATGAAGTAATTACGTTTTGGATATTTTCTACTTTCACTTGCTTACTTTTAGCGTGAAGTAACGCTACTTATGTAGCATTTTGATTCAGAAGATTACAAAGTACTGTAGTTTTTAAATCTAAACCACAAATTTGTCACAACGGTTGAGTTTTCTATCGGTATTGTTCAATTAAGTTAAGTTAGAAAGGACTTTACAAAATGATTCCATATAAATTCTGCGTGACAAGATTTTCAAATCTCAAAATTGTTGCTGTTCTTTTTGATTTGGATATTATAACAAAAACGTGCATCAATTAACAATGTATAACTAACTTCTTGAGAGAGCGAGGGATTGGAACACTAAGCATTATGTGCCCGTGATGTTACGGTAGTCGACTGATTGTCATGCACTCCAGTACAGTTTGTGATTGAATAATTTGTTTCTTTTGCTTAAATACTTTTAGAAATTCTTGTGGTATTGAGTGCTTTTAAAACCACTATTTTACTTTTACTCTGATACTGTTTTTTGGTCAATACTTTGTATTTTACTTCAAGTAGTTTTTCGTTCAAGTTACAAAACTTTTGCTTGATTACACTTTTGGAGTATTTTTTACACCACTGGTTGAAACACTCTTTGATTGGTGGTAAAATGATTTTAATAATCTTGTTTAGCTACTGGAATGGGCTACTGAACGACAGTAGATTTAAGCTCTGGCATTTTTTAGTTATTCCCAACTATAGTTTCTTTACAACAAACTAAACATTTTGCTTTTTATTGAGCATTTATGAAAAAATAGAGTATGTTTTAATCAGTGACGCAACCAGGGAGACTAAAAGAGTTTAAGCTTTCTTGTTAGCCAAGTCACTTAAAAGATTATTTCAAATATGCAATCTTTCAGCTTTCAAACTTTTTTTGAATTTGACCAATAACTATGCAGGGGCTGATTGGACCGAGCAAAATAAATTCATTCAAACTCTTCCAAATCTTAGTAATTTAGGTTTTTCTTATTGCTCTAAAAACATGCAAAATGCTATTCAAATGGCGTTAAAATGGCATTTTTTCCAAAAAATTGCAAAAATTGCCCAACAGCTTGGGGCTTCGTCCCCAGACCCCTATAATTTGTTCTCTCACACGCAATTTTCACAACCAACAACTTTCAAAATCTTAATTAGAGGGTTTTTGAATGTACAATTATCGCGAAACTATATCATATAAATTATAGAACTATTATCGCGAAACCCTGCTTGACTATTACAACCACGTGCGTTTTTATTAGTGGTTAAAATAAATTAACTGCGATTGGGTACTGGTTGCTTTTTGGAAAATTGACCCCCGTAAAATTTCTGGGAGAGCCCTGGTAATTTGGAAACTCCTCAAATGTGCACTTTAGCAATTGATTATAACGGTAAACGGCCTAAGCTTGAATAAGACTTTTTTTGTTATTATCAGTCACTATGTGGCAGTAACAATCGGTGGCGAATAGTTTTGGGTATTTAATTTATTATTGCATCATCTATTTTTAAACATGAAATAAGCGCACACAACGGTTAGCGCATATAAAATTAAGGAGAGGCTATTTCACTGAAAATTTAATCTAGTTTGTTATTATTTCTGACTCATTTCCCTACACTAAATTGTCGGTTTCCATGTTTATTTATTTCAATCAACACTGTTCTAATTTAGGTTGGGGCCTACCTCCAGTAACGATTGCTTTTTTTCTTTTCAAACGTTGATTGAAACACCCTGACAAATTGTCGAAAACGTTTATTGCGTTATGTTGCAGTAATTTACTTCAAAGGATTTAAGTTTTTCTCTTGTTAAGTTGTTATGGCTGGAAAACGTTTTTTGCTGAAAACCGATTGGATAAATCGTAGCTTTTCTGCCTTTGCTCAAATGTGGTTGGTTAATAACGAGGCTGGGCGTATAAAAGTACAAAATATTGTTTAAAACTAAAAAGTCTATTACTTCGAATAAATACAGATGAGAAGATTATGTTTGGGTAATCAAAGAATATCCTGAGTAAAGCCCCTTACCGATCATCACTACTATGTGGTCGACAAACTAACTGTTCTTTGTGGTATCTTCAACTATCAAAGAGAGTTCAATGATCAGACACGATAAAATATATATTTGACACTGTTTGAAATATATTTTGACACTGTTTGGCTTGAAATTCCAAACCCTCTTGGTTGGCCGAGAAGAAAATATTTTCAATTGCTTTCTCAGCGGGAAAGCAAAAAGTTTTTTGAGAATCTTTTTACTCAACATGCATCGGTCGTTCAATGGGCTTGCTTCAGCAAGCTCCCGTCTACTTATTTTACTATATTATAAGCACAGTGTCAGCAAAACGTTTTAAGTAAAACTTTTAACTTTTTGTAGTATTACTTGATAACATATTTGTAGTTAGATGGTTTGAGTTTGATCGCTGTCTTAATGCTTTAAATAATACAGCTATACGTTCAATCATTGGGTTCGTTTCTTACGTTAT
Organism: Trididemnum nubilum; assembly: GCA_963965965.1. Lineage (NCBI taxonomy): Eukaryota > Metazoa > Chordata > Ascidiacea > Aplousobranchia > Didemnidae > Trididemnum > Trididemnum nubilum. The sequence goes on along the minus strand of OZ014471.1, from coordinate 13,066,162 downwards.
GTTTTGATTTCTTTCATTTGTTCAAAATTCTAGGAAGTATCAAAATACAAAACAAAAATAGGAAAAATCAATGCAATTCTCGAATCAATGACGTCGTAAACTCAGCCAGCCGCTACAAAACACTGGATTAAGTTTTAGCAAAAATTGAAACAAATTGAATGAAACTCATAAGATCATGCATACAATTAATTGCAGCTATCCGCATTCCTTGAGATTGATTATGTAATGGCGTCAATAATAAGTCAATTTAGATGTTTTCGACGTTTGCTGGCCAGAGTTTTAATGCTTAATCGTTTTGCGTGCTTCTGGCATAAAGGCTACCATATCAGCGCGGAAGCATAGAGAAGAGCCACCAGAATGGCGACTACTTAAAACAAGCAATGCGAAAAAATTGTCTTCCCACAGTAATCGAACCTGCAGCCTTTGAATTACCGGTCCACTGCTCTACCACTTGAGCTAGAGAAGACGTCTCCTCGCTTGCTTAATTTTGGCTTTTTAAACCCAGCAACTTGCTTGTTGTATGATTTTTTCGCATTGCTTGTTTTAAGTAGTCGCCGCTTTGGTGGCTCTTCCTTAGACTTCCGCGCTGGTAGCCTTTAGGCCAGAAGCACGCGAAACGATTAAGCATTAAAACTCTGGCTAGCAAACGTCAAAAACATCTAAATTGGCTTATTATTGAAATTATACTACAAGCAAGTTGTTGGGTTTAAATAGCCAAAATTAAGCAAGCGAGGAGACGTCTCCTCTACTCCAAGCAGTTGACCGGTATTCCAAAGGCTGCAGGTTCGATTACTGAGGGAAGACAATTTTTTCGCATTGCTTGTTTTAAGTAGTCGCCTTTCAGGTGGCTCTTCCCTAGGCTTCTGCGCTGGTAGCCTTTAGGCCAGATAGCACGCAAAACGATTTAATGGCTGATAAACGGTGCATGAACTTTGAGATATCATCCTGATGATCAACTATATAGTGATTCGGCAAAAACAAAATCATATACGTCTGTAGCCTTTTACAGCGTATACCTCGGCTCTGTGAGTAGTTTTACTTCAATGTAATTTTTAAAATTGAAACAAATCAAAAAGACAATAAAAATGCTAAATATAATCAAGAACATCAAGACACTTTTCGAACATAAAAAGTTTTCGTTTTGTTCTTTCTCGGCGAACTTTGTCCGCTTCTTTTTTCGATCTTTCTCGATCTTCTTTGTGCTTCAGCTTGGAAAAATAAGCAAAGACTATTTCATCAATAACAATTTTTAAACCACGACCGCTTTTGCTTAAATATTCAACATATTTAGCGGCACCGATATCCCGAACAAGTTCGTCGCCCATCTCCTTGTTGAATAGCTTTTGTCCTGCAAGTTCAAGATCTTTCAGCATAGGCGGAGAGTTCTTTAACGAAGCATTTCCAACCAAAATAATAGGAGCTTCGGGATATTGTTGCTTGCACCAGGACGCTTGTCGTTTTACCACAGCAATGAAATCAGCATAAGTAATTGGCAAACCTACAATGCAAACATCACAGTGCTTCATCCGTCCTTGACACATAATTATTCTCACATTTCTACAAGCGATTGCGAAATCTAACACAGCATAGAAATTTTTGCAAAACTTAACTTTGTATCCGTAATTTGTGAGAATTTCACGAACAACATGGTCAGTCAAGCACAAAAAAAAAAAAAAAAATCCCGGCAATAAATTGTAATTACTTCTGTAATCATTACTGTAACTGCGTTGATGAATAATTATAGAGACACGACTTTCTAATCTAAACTAAAAGTCAACAATTTTTAAATTACAGATTCACTTCAAGCAAACCAAGCAGAGACAGGACCTTCTGTAATTTGTAAATACACAAATCACATCAGTGGAACCTAAAACATCGAAAAGTGATCGTGAAAATGAGCGGATCTTCAGAAATAACTTCCATCCCTAATTGAGTGAATAATCCTTGCCATAAATAATATGGATCAGAAATAGAACCGATCAGCATTTTCTCGACACGACCCAATCGGTAAATATCAAAATCTACGCCTGTTGACCGGCCGATCGACCGGCCGGTCAACCGGTTTCTGACCGGCCCGGTCGACCGGTTTTTTACAGAAGTTTTTTGTTCACTCTTCAATGCATCTAATGAAAAAATTTTTAAAAAAAGGAGGGCGTGGGTGGGGTGTTATAATTTGCGACTCTGGACGGGAGTTTCAGAAAAAAACGTAAAAAAAGTTTTGCATTATTTGCAAATATAACTTAATTTCAGACCGTTTTGGTTAAACTTCGGTTTGAAAGACCTGTTTTGAGCAGCGCAAAACGTGCACAAAATAAGCATAAAAAGAACTAAAGGGCACAAACAAAATCATTAGACGTTCTTTCTAATAAAATTATGCGCAAGGCCAAAAAAAGAAGTTAACATTTTTTAGCTATTGGTGACAGATTACTTGCAATTTGCAGAGTAGCAAAGACTAAACTGTTATGACATTGGCTAAAAAACATTCAAAATAGGATGTGCTCCAGCAGTTTGTAGAAATGGTACTTCAGAACAAGCAGCATGGCTATTTAGATATAACGAAATGAGAGCTATGTCTTTCTTGCCCAGCGTAGAGTGTGGTACATTTAAGTCGAAAAAAGCTTTTTAAAGCGACAAGATTTTAGCATGTACTAAAAAATCTGAAATCTGCGCCACTTCTACTCTTAAACTGATTAAAACGATGCTAAAATGCCAGATAGCGTAAGCTTTCTTCCATATTAGGGTGTACCAATTTTTAGTGAATATCACCGATTTTTATCAAGTCTTCCAAAAACTTGTCAAACCACACAACTTTGGCTCACATGAAGTTTGAGATTCATCGAATATTGCTTGACGGTGGTTCACCCCCAATTAATGGGTTTTCGCATACGTGTTGGGGTTTTACCCCCTTTGTGCTAGTATCTGGTTGTCTATTGGTGGTACTATGTTGTGTTATAGCTCAAAATTTGGGCAAAGGCCATGTTTATATGAGTCTGTAAAACATTTACAAGGTCTAAAACCTTTTCTTTTTGAGATAATTCGAAAAAACTAATATAAGAGCAAGTTCTTTGTAGTCTTCCCTAGCTTCACTAAGGGAAGCTTTACTGAGGGAAGTTAAACTAGCCTCGCTGAGGAAAGACTACAAAGAACTTGCTCTCATATTTTCATTATATCTTGGTGGATCATTGTCGAGTCCAATTACGGTTTTTGCTGCGGGGGCCCATCATCACACTCTCTGGATGGCAAAAACCATGTATACCATCAAGAAAGCTTTGTTTAGAAACCAGCTGAAAAAATTTTTTAAACCGCAGATGCTTGATTTCATTCAAAATTTTAATACATTTTTAACTCTTTTCTATGTGAAGTTTTGGCTATGCTCAACAAACCCCACAAATTCAACCCAGTTGGATCTGAATTTGTTGAAACATTTGGAAGAAGCCAAAATTAAAGTTGGAGACCCAGAAACGATTAAAATGGTGGAAACTGCCTACCTTAAACTCAAAGACCATCTTTGGTACTTGAGTGAACGTCTTGTGCAGCTGGCTCTACTTAGCGCCAGGGTATTAGATCGTGACAAAAAGGAAATGGCAAATGCAATTCTTAAATATCAGAACCAAGCCCGTCCAGATTGCCAACAAATGCTTGAAACAGAAGACTTTGGAGCAAAACTTTTCAAAGATTTTGTTGAGCCGGACTCATGGACCTTTTTTAAATTGCTGCATGAAAAGGAACCGGCATTAATACCGAAGAGAGTTTAAAAGTGGTCAACTGAAGAATCATACTTGTCGTTGAAAGGAGCAGTTGTGCCCATTATAGGGTGGTTAATGATAGCGCAGAAAAATCTCGGAGCTGGTAACCAATTATCATATTGATAGAATAACCAGATCAGAAGAACAAAATTTCGTCTCTGCCAAGCAGTTACCAAGCTGAGATCAAGAATAAAGAAAATAAGTGAGAAGCAGGGACTTTCAAAAAAGTTAATGAAAGAAATAAATAAGGCCTACTCGTTCTAAACCGTGAACTTGACCATTGGTACTTCAATAAATAGTTGGTTGCGGAATGAACAAGGAACAAGGCCTACTCGTTCTAAACCGTGAATTTGACCATTGGTACTTCAATAAATAGTTGGTTGCGGAATGTTTCACTCCTTGATATCACTGAATGCTAGTGAAGCAGGTAATTTACTTACTTAAGCAGATTGGAGTTTTCTTATTGATGTCTTTTTATGGTTGATATGTTCAACAATCTAATGTTTTTGACTTAAAAAGAATATTGAAAAATCTAATTTTTTCAAATTATCCCAAAAAGAAAAGGTTGTAGACTTTGTAAATGTATTACAGACTCATATAAACATGGCCTTTGCCCAAATTTTGAGCTATAACACAACATTGTACTACCAATAGACAAGCAGATACAAGCATAAAGTGGGTAAAACCCCAGCTCGTAAGCGAAAACCCATTAATTGGGAGTGAACCACCGTCAAGCAATATCCGATGAATCTCAAACTTCATGTGAGCCAAAGTTGTGTGGTTTGACAAGTTTTTGGAAGACTTGATGAAAATCGATGACATTCACCCAAAATTGGTACACCCAATTCCACATGCATACTTTATAATAATCCGATTACGCAATTTTAGCGTATACTTTGCACTATTTTACTTTGTACCTTAGCCCAAAGGATGGCATGTCACACTGCCCCCTAAATACGCCCTGGATGTGCATGCCCTAATGGTCACAGCAGATTAGTCACAGCTTGAAACCATTCAACAAGTGTTTTCAAACGGTGTGGTTTGTGAATACTGTTTTTTATGAAAAGTTTTATTTATAATAAGATATTACAGTATGTATACTTCGGTTAGTGCTTAGATGTCTTTTAGTTGCAAGAAAGAAGAATTTGACCGGTGTTTCAAGCGGCTTGACCGGCCTATCAACCAGACCAGTGCCGGTCGACTCGACCGGTTTTCATTTCTGATGTGGATCTCTTTTCAACTAATTTAAAGAATTAGTGCTCTACAGCTGATGATGGAGCGTGATGATAGCTATGCAGTTCACAACACATGGAATATAAACGTTTAAAAATTAAATCGTTATAATTAGTTTCAGTACTGATATTGTACAATGTTTTAACTTATTTATTGTACAATTATGATTAGTGAGTGTAAATTATTTTTACCATATTTATACTGTAAAATGTAAATTCACAAAAGTCGTCAAATTATCGCAAAATATACTATTTGAGATATTGAGGTTTAGAAAAATTGCAAACAAGTATATTTTCATAACATGAGGTTAACAGCTTGAAAAAATCATATTTTTAACACTTCACGCAAGCAAAAAATATAATGCAATCGGATTTCTTGAATTGAAGAAATTGAAACCGAATAAACTAAAATAGAAATCGATTTTGAATTTATCTGAATCTTTATCGGTTTGAAAATTAGAATTGCATAGAGAAGTAGTGAGGAAAAAATGACAAATATAGAGTGTAGCTGAACCACTTTTAGAATTACGGCACAAGAAAATAAACAAATCAACAAATCTACACAAACAATGTCTAAACATGTTCAACAAGCATTTAATATTAGTATCAATGAAGCAGTGAATTATCAAAAAAATAATAATAATAAACGAGCTGAATACTCTGTGAGTATTTTTACTTTTATTCTATGTTTATTGATCATATTGACCAAACGAAATGTTAAACGTACTGAAGAACATATAAATGATGTACCAAATGCCTGTAATGCCAAAATGATATTGCACGCCGATGACTTCATATCGTTTTATGGTGATAGTGACATACAAATGCTCAAGGATAAAACTGAAAATGAATTTTATGAAATAGAAGAGAGGACTAAAATCAACAAATATCATTAAATTACAATATAAATGAATGTTTTTTATTCTCACGCTGTAAATTTTACGTTAAAAACTGCGCTATAAACACTTACAATGGTCCGAAAATTAAAAGCTATGCCATCAAATATCTATGAGTCCTTTTTGATCGTAATCTGAGTCGGTAGTAGTATTATATGCTCCAAAAGAGGTCAATAGGGGTTGGAAAATTGGGGTTGCTGGGGTTGCAAAATGGAGTAAACTGGGATTGCAGAAAATGGGGTTGCTGGGGTTGCTGGTTTGAGGTTGCGAAAATTGAGGTTGCTGGTTTGAGGTTGAGAATATCTGCAAGAATCGTAAGCTCTAACCATATGTCTATAACCCTAAGAATCGAACTAGATAGAGTCTAACCCTAGGTCTGTAACCCTAAGAATCGAACTTGGTAGAGTCTAACCCTAGGTCGGTAACCCTAAGAATCGAACTTGGTAGAGTCTAACCCTAGGTCGGTAACCCTAAGAATCGAACTTGGTAGAGTCTAACCCTAGGTCGGTAACCCTAAGAATCGAACCTAGAACTTGGTCAAGAGTAGAAGAGTGTCTTACCTAAGGTTCGAACCAAGAGCTAACCAACGCTTTAGTATAAAATTTGTAAGATTTCTTAAAGTTGTGAGATCTACCTGGGAACCGAATCATGTTCCTGAATGGTAAGACTCTAACACACTCAGCTAAGATAAATCAAAGACCTTTTGTTTATGCGTAATATCTCTTGAACGAAGTAAAACTGGAAGATTTATACGCAAGCGGTGGTAATTCACCAGGGAAAGTCCCTACGAGATCGTATTCGTTTTAGAATGTTCAACGCGATGGAATTATTTTCTTGTTACGGGTATACAGCGTAGCGACGATGTCGTCATAAACGTGAGCGTGATAATAATAGCAATGACGTAATGGTAGTATGATATAATAGAACCGTTCTATGGAGACAGTGGCGCAACAGTATGTTATTATTATATCTCGATCGCGCAACCTTGACACGTCTGAACCTGTCTAAAACGCGGTGGCGCAACCACATCAACACTGACCTATGGCGTGGGTTCATCGGCTATAAAAAAAAAAGGACCAGGAGTCACGTTTTCATTCTACCAGAGCAAAAGAAACATGGCGGATGCTTGTGATTCAGCTGCAGTTACTGGTGGCGATGTAGCACCACCAACTTCTTCCCTGTTCCAATGCAAGCATGCGATCAACCCACACATGCGTAGAATTATCGACCGCCATCAGTCGTTTATCGAGTATTGGCCCAGTCACCGAATTGAAGCTGATACAGCATTACTAGCGGACGCTGGGTTTTACTATCTTGGCGAAGGCGATAAGGTGAAATGTTGGTACTGCAACGGTGGTTTAAAGAACTGGGATCGTTTTGACGACCCGTGGATAGAACATGCGAAATGGTTCCTTCTCTGCGAATATTTGCTCAAAAATAAAGGCGTGGACTTTGTCAAAGACATCGTGAAAGGGTTTACTGGTTTGAAACGTCCAGCCGTACCCAACCCACCACCAGAAAACAAACTTCAAGGTCTGCAAAAACTAGTTAAAAACAAAACACCCGCAAAACAGCAACCGTTGTTCCCGCCCTTAATCGATCCTAGAGGAGGTGAGGATGTGAAAGAAAAAGTCGACAGAGAAATGTTGTTGGGGAGAAACGTAGAAATGGCGAAACTTCTAGGATTTCAAGATCAAAAAATAACCCGAGTTCTAACGAAAAGATTTACAGATCATGGCGAAAACTTTAACACCTTTTACGATTTTATGCTGAAACTTATGGAGGAACCTGATGTTATTTTTAAACCGAAATTGACTATGAAACGGGCAAAAGAAATATTGGACGAGGTAAAGTGTATGAAATGTAAGAAGGAGGAAAGGTGTATGGTATACCTTCCATGCGCTCACATCACCGAATGTTTCTGCTGTTCTAGAAAATCGCAGCTGTGTACGATATGTGGCGAATTCATCAAAGAAAAAATTCGCTCGTATCGAGTATAAGTCCGAACAATTACGTCATGAACCTAAAATCAACTCACCCTGTAATTACACCCGACTATGGCGCAACGGCACCAAGAACAGCAATAGATTTTTTCCCATGCTGTGGCGCAATTGCTTTTTTCTCTTTGTTACCTATAAAAAGGGTAGCAAGTGAAAGACTCGAAATCATGCAGTCTTTCACCAACAAAGCAGACGAACTATATCTGGAGGCAGAAAACGTGAGACTCCCAGACTATATTCCACCGTTTACAAGCTGCTACGAAACTTTGTTCCAGCAGGAAGAATTAATCGAACGCGTCAGAACGATGGAAGATTTAGCGAGACAAATCAGACAACAGTTTCAAGCTATCGCAGACTCCGGATTCCCGGTCCCTACTTCAACTCTGCTAAGAAAGGCTGTGGTCTCGGTCAGAAAAGGGAAGTTTATGTTCTCCACAGAACAACTTTCACGCGTAGTGCAAATGGTTATGGAAACTAAATCCTACTTATTATTCCGACCGAAAAGTGATACAAAAGACTACGTTATTCTCGTTTTCTGGGCAACAAACTTCGACGATACTCGTTGTAATATTCAGGAAAACGCAGAAGCGATTAAAAAAGAAGTTCTCGCTGACGGGTTTCAACTACGATTTAAAGTGGAAAACATCCCATCACCAAGACGATTCATTTTCTACATGCTGAACAACTACCTCACCTTGGCGGTTCAAAACGACGACGACTGTCACCTCCCCACAATCGACCATAAGCAGCTGGAGACTTTTCTGAATCTTTTGGAGGAGCACGACGTCACTACACCGAAGAAGCGAAGATTGACCGAAACTGACTCTTCTACAAACCCTGAACTTACACAAACAGCAGCTCAAAATTTGGAGGACTATATGTAATGAAACGTGTACGTTTTTCTAAGTTTGTAACCGTTCGCGTACTGTCTGAATCCGCTGCCTGTCGCGAAGCTCGACGGAGCGATTGGGCGCTTGTTGCCTGAAATCGTCAACGTTTTCGCCGACGAATTGCTTTATGTGCTAAATTGATTGAGTACTGTCTTGATCCTGTACATAGAATAAAAATCAAGCGTTTGTTCTCTTTGTGAATGTATTGTATTAAAGCACAAGCGAAAAAAAAAAAGTTTTACGTGTGCTTAATTTAAATAAGCAAAGAAAATGTAACACAAGCGAGAAAGTATTTACATCAGTGAGAGTGTACGAATAAACAAGTCGACTTTTCGATCGTTTTCAGTCAGGTTAGATGAGAAACGAGAAACGATATGACGCATACTGTAACCACGACAACGATACAAAATAAAATACACACAATAGTGACCACATGTGGTAGAAAACAAACTTTGCACTGTTTTATCATTGTAGATCCACGTTTTGGAGTTACGTTCCATAAAAGTTGTAAAACCGTTCACACTAGGCGGTAGACCGTGACTATCGAAATACTCCCCCTTCCCATGTTTATCGAAATAAACAGCAATCCAATGCTCCCCTGGTTTAGAGCTAGGCTGTGAGTTAATAACGTAAGCAGAGGGATAATCGACACGTTGCAATTGGTTCTTGGCACAAACTTTTTTGAAAATAGATTTAGCAAACGGGTCTTTATTCAATAAACGTTGAATTTGAACTGTGTTCATGCTGTGTAATCAAAAGCCACGTGGCGATCTTTATCGATCTGTAAAAGATTATCATGCTCAGCCAGTACAACAGCGGTCAACGTGCGAGGTGTCGCATCGGCGAAATGAACTTCCAATCTAATATTACCACTCTTTATTAACTCGAAAGTTGGATCGCTCGAATTTAGCTGAGGAGTTAAATCAAAAGCGAACAGCGTGTATCCACCACCGAAATCAGACCTAGACAAAGCGAGACCCGTGTCGGTGAAATATTGGGAGGTCTGCGAAAATAGTCTCAAATAGCTGCGAATATATTTGTTGTTCTCAAAATCCGGTTGGAGGGGTGAGGAAGGAATCTGAGTTCCATCACGATAAATACACACAAAATTAATATCGTAGTTCATGAAATTGAAAGGTGATTTTGCAACGTTTCCATTGTATGCATCGTTGTCGACAAATCCGACCACGAGACGGGTGGGTAGTTGACCCAAAAACAGACTTTCCTTTGAAAAAGATCGATTTCCTTGTGGGATAGTAAACGTTTTTACTTCTACACGCCTCAGAGGATATTTTGCGGTACTGTGTTGTAGAGCTTTGGCGTGCGCTAATTGAATTGACGGATTCGGTTTCACTTTTCGACAGAATAAAGAGACCTCTTTCAACGAGACTTTGTTTTCAGCTTGGTTGGCATTTCCATGCAAACAAAAACTATCCTTCGATCTTATCAACTTGTATTTAATTTCTATTCCGTTGAGGAGGTATCTAGACTGGAAACTCATGTCTAGATGTAAACGACCCAACATATCGATCTCATGACTTTGCGCGGCTAAGGCTTTTCTTGTAGTATAACCGGCGTCATTTGCACCGCGTGTGTTGAAAACGCCAGCGGTGTTTTGATACCATAAAACAGACGACAGTTGAGAGTCTTTCGCGTCTTTCCCAAAAGAAAGCAGTGTCTCTAAATAAGAGCGATAAGGGTAATTGTTTCCTGACTGAGTCACCAACGTATCGTTCAAATACAAATCGCACTGAGACCACATGCAAAAAATTACACTCTGGAGCGATTTCGGAATTTTCCTCAAGCGCAGCACCGTTCGCTTGTGTCACTGACGCTCTAACGTACAGAAAAGTGTTAGCTAGATCGATGTAGTGCAAACTCTCAGCAGCAATACAAAACTCCACTGGTCCCTGTGAAGTTAACACGGACAAGGGTCTGTACTCCGTAAAAAAAAATCCTCCAAACTAGTTTGAGTTGGGGGCACTGAAAACAGATCCAATTGACTGGAAACTGACTCGGAAGAATTGGGATGCATCAAGGACGACATCCTAACTAAATATGTTGCTGGAACGTTTGCGTCGCTTCTTTTGAACTCGTGATGTAGGTTTACGTTTACGCTTCACAGCCTGTCTTAAAAGTGTCGACCCAGCAGACCGAGCACGATCGACAGCAGCTTGTTTCGCATCTTTCCCTGCTAGAACGTCCGAGGCAAAACCAAGACCGCCCTTCAACGCTTGCTTCCCGATTGCTTTCGCCCCTGACTTGATCAACGGCATAATCGACTTCGCTATACTTCCAAAAATACTTCCTAAACCATAACCCTTTTGAAACGGTGCCCCGCTGAAATACGGACGACTGTTTCCAACTTGCGTCAAGTAGTAGCGTTCGTACGCCTTGGAATCGCAACAGTATGTCGCACGCATATTGTTGTGTGTGAATGAACACAGCGACGGTACGGTATTGAATTTAAAGAGGTAGTTTCGCTCTTCTCAAATGTAGAGTCACGATAACTTTACCTTTTTCAAACCGAATAGGATCGCCTTGATCGTCGCGTAAAGAAATGTCGATATCGGAAAAATGTTTTCTCAAAATAGGTTTGTAATGCGGTTTATCAAATCTTCTGCAGACCAAGTCTCCAGGTTCGCCTTGGACAGCAACAACGTCTAGAAGAGGTGCAAGTGTATCACCAACGATTTGCGATTGAATTACGTCGAGGTAAACGAATATAGCATTGATGTTGTTTAAATTTGCAACCCTTGAAGCTACATGGAACCCCGGTCGTCTGTAAACCGTCGTGTCGAAGCCTAACATGCGTGCTAATGGGAAAGATAATGCAACTCTCATATTTTGGAGCTGAGGTTTTTGAATTTCCACCGACGCTACTTGAGAATAAGGATTGAAGTGTAAATATGTCCTCAATCGCGGGAGTGTCGTCAACCCCGATGTAGGATCTCTCATTTTCGCGTCTGCTGCAGCTGTGAAATGTTTTTCCATCTCACGATTTAGCTGATCGATTACATCGCGAGGATTTTGGTAGTATCCTAGCGGTAAGAATACTATTATATCTATGTTATCCTGCTTGCATTGCACCCAATGCTCCAAAGATCGCGACATTGTGTACCAGGATCTCGGGTACTGTATCTCAGCTAAACCGCATTCCAAGAACCTTCCAGAGTCACAGACTTCGGTAAGTGTACTTTAAAGTCCGAAGTCTTATTCTCAGGAAAGACAGACATCGAGGCGTTGCTAGGAAGAATTAGAAACATGTTTTTTTGTCAATATGGGAGCTGGTAAAAGATAACCCACACCGCTTGATAGTAAGCTCACCCAGAGCTCCTTATTTTCCACACCTTGTGTCAAGTTGTATAGACTAAAAGCGATCACTACGTAGACAGCAGCAATCTGGCAAATAAACAGAGCTAAATCGCTTACAGCCGACGACAGATTAGGCATAACGCACAAGATCTCGCTCACGTACCCAGCAATTAAACGAGTCTGGGTATCCCAACCATTTCACAAAATACTCGTGACCTTTATTACGTTTTCGTTTTTTAAGAATGGACTCAACTTTGTAAATGTTATCGCTTTTAACCACTTTCTGAAGTTCGGGTTCGTAAAAACTTCCCTTCACATCCTCACCCCTCAAATCTCTTATTTTGTAGTAGGGCGGATTGCCGGTAAACGCCTCAGCAATCTCAAACTCCTCCTGAGTCCAACCTTGAGTATGAGCTTTGGTAAATTGCCCGCGAATCACAGACAACCTTACTCTTGTACCAACACTGAATTTAGGGTTTTTAGGCTGCTGATCGCCGTATAACGTGAGCCATATCGACTCTTGATTAGAAGGACTGACCTCTGCTGGCGAGCATTGAATTGAGTGGTGGAAGGAGTGGTTGTAGGCGTGCACTAATTTTTGAATTACGTCGACGTATTTCCGCTTACTAGAATACGTAAAATATCTAAATAGTTTTTCTTTGATAGTACGAATAAAGCGTTCAACAATACTAGCTTTAATTTCACGATTGTAGGTGTGAAAAAAATGAATATTGTGATCTTTGAGCCAGCTTTGAAACGCTTTATTTGTAAACTCTGTTCCTAAATCAGTTTGTAAGGAAGAAAAATAACCGCTTCGTTTCAATATTTCAGAAAACGCTGTTATCACACTCTGAGAAGTTTAATTTTTCATACATTCCACATAAACGTATTTTGAAAATACATCAATCACGACAAGAATAAATTTAAAACCGCCGTTGTATTTCTGCAAATAACTAAAATCGATCAAGTCTGCTTGAAATTGTTGTTTCGGACCAGCTACAACAATTTTTCTTCTTGGAAAATGTCTTCGAACCGGTTTGTGAAGAGTATAAGTGTCTTGAGTTGAAAGCCAATTTTTAACCTTAGGATTCTGCGCGGTTCTCCGAAACGCCGTTGCACCAGAAAATGCTCCGTTTTTTTTTTCATCATAATAACTCAAAAACTTGTCCATGGGAGCGTTTTGTCAAACGTCGACCAACCTGGTATGGTAGGTTCTTTTTTGACTACAGCTGAGCGTAACAGTTCTGTGATATCGCTGGAAGGAATCGCTCGATCGTCAAGAACTAAGTTTCCGGCGTCGTTCCAGGTAATATTTTTCTGATTTTCAATCCCACTCAAAATCTGTTTCACCTTTTTGCTCTTGGACTTTTTGAAATGTTTTAATATCTCTTTTTTCGGTAATTTATCCTTTTTCTGCACACGTCTAGCGCGCCGCTTTTTTTCATATACGCCGGATTTCCGCAAGATATCGTTATATAGCATTATTTTTTCGTGAGGCGATTTTTGAGAATTCAAAACATCTTGCATCTGTCGATCGAAGTCTGATAATATTCGATCTTCCACAGCTTGCGATGTAACGTCTACAGTCTTTTTTTCAAACTGCTCCGATTTTCGCAACGTGGCGTCGTAAAGTCGTAATTTCTCATGCGCTGGTCGCTGTGAATTTAATATCGCCTGCATTTCTTGGTCAAGGTTGTTTAAAATAGGTGTCTCCACTCGCCCGACACCTTCCTTCAACTTTTCATAAACTTGCGGTTTAACGCCACTAATTTCCTCATTTTGCTAGTCCAAATAAACTACTCAATAGTGGTATCGCAGCACCGATCAACGCAGACAAAAAACCACCGCTTTGAATAATCTTTCTTTTCTTCTTTAGAGGTAGCTTGCGATCGATCAGTTTACGTAATGACGACTTGTGTTTAGCGAGTCGCTTTTTATGCTGTCGTGAAATCGGTGCGGTTCCTTTCAGGATGTTAAACGAGACGTCGCAAAGGCAACGGATTAAGTCATCTTTGGACTTCTCCACAACAGCTTTGCGCAAAGAAGGATATGCGCCATACAAAAGCTTGATAGTGGAAGCGTTTCTTTTCAAGCGATCCATGGGTAGAGAACTACTGATAGATGTAGTTCACTTCGTTTGGGAATACGTTTGTTCTTATTCACTGGGAGTCGTCAGTGTCTGGTCTGAAGTCTAGCATCAAATAACCTCTTGGTGTGGCGACGGCGTTTTTATATGCGTCATACACAACTTTACTTTTATGTGGGAAAGCTTGTCTTAGAAAGTGTTGGATTTGGGTCGCATCGCGACAGTTTTTAAATAAAACCACAAAATGTGAATTCAACGATATTTCGCGGATGTTTTTATTAAAAAGATTCTGTGCTGTGAATATTACTGAAAAATTGAAATGGTGAGCGTACACAGTAAAGATTTTAGTAATTAAATCTCGGGGGTAATGCATTAAATCATCTAGAACTAGTAAACATCGATCAGCGAGTTTCAATATTTCGAGAGTCGGGATTCCTTGAATAAATTCAATATCGTTCAAGTAATTGTCGAATTTTTTTTGATAGGTGTCATAAAAATGTAAAACTTTTTCGATTTTTTCTGTGAATATCTCATTACGGTTTTCAATAAAGCGAAACACCCAGTGCGTTTTTCCACAGCAACTTGGGCCACAAACTAAAAACGAGGCGGGGGAAGTCAATTTCAGCGCCATAGTACTTTTACAACTGAAGAAATCGACCTTTGCATCTACTTAAAAAGGTAGTTTGCAGCGTTTAAGTAGCGATTTCTGGCGCGGCTCTTCAATTTACGAACAACAGAGCGCTCTTCGCTTTTAGAAAGCTGCGTCTGTTTCCAACACGTGGCACGACTTAAAGATGGCGGTTCGTAAAACCGAGAGCGAACGTGACTAAAACTTTACTAATGTGAGATCTAGATTGGAAGAATAGTTTACGAAGTCTACTTCCTCAAACTAGAATGAGAGTTAGCAAAGAGTTCAGCAAAGCATTTAAAATAAGTTTACTAAACCTTTTCACAACTACAATAACGGTAACGGAATAGTGAAAAGTTTGACGTAAGTCTGTGAAATTACTTTTGCGACTAGAATAGTGATTACAGAACGTTGAAGGTTAAAACACGTATCCAAAAAAATGTAACTAAGATATCTATTTGTGTGGATTAGTGAATATTTGAAACGTGTTGCAGAGTTTTTTTTTTCTGTAACTGAAATAATCGTTAACATAGAAAAGAATTTTAAATAAATATACCAAAATCACGTTTTTGTGGTTAATGCAAGATATTGGATTATTTACTATTCAAGAGAAGATCTGAAACATCTTTACTGGATGGTTAGTTTGAGCTACAGCGTTAGAGCACAAGTTACTGAAGTGTGAATTGATTTCATTGGGGAGGTAAGTGAATATTCTTGTTTGAAGTTTTTTTTGTTGTTGTGTTAAAACTGCTGATGTTTTTTTTTTTTCGACTGGTGCAAAGGCCACGTAACTACTCGCTTGCTGAAGATTTGTCACGCTTGAACGGCTACATGCTCTGGTGATAAGATAATTTCGATCTCGTGATTACTCACTGGACTACATTCACGTATATCCGGTGACGTCATATACGCATCGACCTCGGTAGAAAAGATGGTTTAGCGCTTATGGTTAGAGTTCGATTCCGCTTTGATTAATTTTCTTTCATTTAACACTTGTAAATACAGCCGTTGTATTTAAAAACAAAAAACAAAAAAAAAAAAAACACACGTAACGGTAAAATTAAAATTCGGATCATACAAAATAGATACGCAAAAAATATATAGCCGGTTCCTGGCAAATGGGACAACGACCAATCCCGTTGGCGCGTAACGCCTGCACACATCCTGCACATGCTAACACGTGGCAGCAAAATAACGCAATATATATGGCTTCCTCGTGTAAGCAAATTACACAAGGGTTGCGCGGCCCTCCCTCCGGTGCTTGTTGCGGTTGCAGCACTACTTGAACTGCTGGAACTGCTTGCCTTCGCGGTTCAGCGGGAGGATCCACCAAGAGATCTTCAACAATAACTAAGTAAGCGCCGGCTGGCGCGTCTCGGAACATATCGACGACACTGCAAAAAAATAAGTAAAAGAATTTAATTGTTATTACAAAAAATAAACTTACTATCTAGACCAGTGATTAGATATGTTTGATTCAGCTGTGATATACCGAGAATTAACACTCCGAACCTGCGACAGTTCATCTAACTCATTGGTTAAAAGATTTTGTGTAAATTACTTCCCTTGAACAAATTAGGTAAAACTGAATGAAACAGAAGTTATTTCGATATTAATGAAAAACGCGTCACTATTGTAAAATAAACTACTATCGCGAAGAGCGAAACGTTCTGTGACCCGCTGCAAAATACTTCTGGAACTTACCTGTAGACCATAGTCCACAGGTTGAAAACTAATCGTCTAGAGTACGTACGTTAACTCAAAACCTCATGTGAGTGATTAAATCTCACCACCCGATCGGTAGATGTCGCTACCGTATTTTATGCAGTGTATCTTCACTTGTGAGAGTTAATTTTTTAGACGTTACAAACAATGTTTGGGTACAATACCTACCAGATAGATCAGTAATAGTTGCTAGATACGTCTGATGTATTGCTCACAGTTTGTTTTTTGTTTGAAATTTATATTTTAACTTTATTTTTCCCCTTCATAAGAGCACATTGTAAACGTATCCTACATCTATCAAAGGTAACAAACTATAGCGATTACAAACTTACTTTTGAAAATTCATTGTTGTCTATCTGTAGGATCTTCGTGTTTCTTGTGACTTCGAAATAGTTTGGGTGTGGAAATGAAAACACGGGTGATTTAATACCGGTTGGTTCTTTTTTTCTCTGAATCGGTAAGTTACGTTTATCTATTGTAGAGTTTGGTACGGTACCGAAATAAACAACTTCTATTTCACGTTTAGTGACGATTAAAGCTTTTGGAGTTTTTTTTTTTTTTTTTATTTATGTGAAGTGTCTGTAACTCAATGCAAGCTGATTAGCACTAACAAATGGTGCCCCCATATTTGTTTTGAAAGATAAAGAGGTTTCAAATTGTTGTTGAATCTCATGATTTTTAAGCTCACTATGTTTTGGTTAAAAGAAGACGTCGATATTCTTATAAGTTAATTTTGTTGACCTCTAATTTTTGAGAATCCTTTTTTGTTTGTGATAATCCAGCTGTGGATGAACAAGTAGTTACAAGTCTCTCAGTAAACAAAACGTCATCAAACCGAGATTAGCGCTTAAAACTTATCGATTGCTCTTTTCTGCGAGTGAAGCGCTTTGCAGTTAGTGAAAAGTTATGCTTCTAACAACTGTTTCTTTCTTGCTGACGTCAGCAGTAAACAGACAAGGTTGATATTGTAGCTTTGTTCCATTTTATTAACGTAAATACAAAACAAAGTTTACACACAAAACATCAATAACACGTTGCACATATCGATATACTGAAACGTACACTTTTGAATTTAGATTTAAAGCGGAAGAGAGTAACGATTACAGATCTAGAGGTTCGGTATCGATTCCACAATCGAGCACTCGTCGCTTGCAATAAAATGAAGATAGACCACGCTTGTTTTGCTTGCAGGAGTATACCCTATGATCCTTGATTCGAAAACCTCTATTTGTGATTGCGAGCGGTTCGTCTGAAGTCAACACTCGAAAATAGTCATCGAAGGTGAGTCGGTTTTGTTTGGTATTAACACCTTTGCAAGCTAATTTATCGCCTTCTGGTCCACTGCAGACGTAACTCTTTGGCGCCAAAAGTGTCATCGAATTTGAACTAAACTCTAACTTATAAATTCCGGGCATTCGCTTCATATATGTCTCTCTAGCAAGGCAACAAGGTTGAGGGATCCACTCTCTTCCAGCGACTTTAGTATCTATGTGATTTTGCTTGTGTTTTTCGCAGGCTGCAACGACTAAGTAGTTAGGTTTTTGGGTAAAATATTCCAACCTTTTTTCTGCTTTCACACAATCGTCAAGTTCACGTTCAGCTAGAGCACAATAATACGAATCGGTATCTGTTTCCAATAAACTTATCTTTTCTTTTTGACAAAATTTGAAAAGGAAATCGTACAAAAAACGAAGCATGGTTAATTTAGCGTTTAAATATACAAACAGACCAATTTGAATCGGTAAGTTGTTAATAATTTTCTTTTTTAAACTCCTCACTTCATAAATTCCGGGTGAGATAACTTCTAAATTGACAAATCGCGGATTGTTCACTTTATCATTGACAGCAATGTCATCAGAGTACTCTATCAAACGATGTTTCTCTTTATTGATTAAGGAAGCTGAATACAGGGAGTTTCCCGAAAGTTTGGCGGTCAAAGCAAGAATTTGGTGGGTTGGGTCTCTGTCCCCCTGGCGTCGGGCTTCACAAATCCTATTACCTAAGTCTTCAAAGCATTTTTCGGGGTGGAATTCCACAAACTCGTAAATTCTGGTAATTTTTAATCCTTTTTCTAAGTAGAACTTTGCCATTTCTGTAGTGATTAACACCTCTTTTCCGAAATGACTACAGATTAAGGTTCGTTTCGGTTTTTTGAGAAATCCATGCTTTTCAGCTACTTTTTGCATGTACTCCCCAATATCCTCACGCGAAACCATAACGTTTTTAATGATGAGGGGGTGATCTGAAAAGATTGGTTGTAGTTCTGTTGGTGTATGGATATCGACAATAAGGAGACCAAAAAGACTATCGTTTTGAATACCGTGGAGTATTTTGTTAAAACTTAACTGTCTTCTGGGTTGTACTGATTTTAGAGTTTTTACAAATTCAGCAACTTCCGGCCTTTTTTTCAGAACATTCCATTCACACTCCCGAATTGAAATAACCTCATACCCTGCGTCTTCAATTTTCTTTGTGATTTCCAGAGTATCCTTTCTGAGTTCTTCGACTTTGTCTCCATAGAAGTTGAGTACCTTGAGAGTACCATCGCGATTTCTATTCGCTTGACAGAGATCACAGCCATGCCAGACACAGCCTTGAAACTGGAAGGCCTGTTTCCCAGCTGCACCATCTAGTGGAAAAGACCAATCGGTAACCCTTACCTCACCACCATTAAACTTGTGCTGAATGCGAATGTTTCGGCAATGTTCCTGCCATGAAAGCCATTGGTAGCATGCTAAACCGTAACGACATGCTGGTTGAGGACGATAGGCCTCCTTTTCTTGATATCTACAGAAATAACCTGTCGGATTCTTTTGCATGATAGAGTGTAAATAAAGACAATTCGCGTCATAACCTCGTACGATGGCGCAAGTGTGCGGGTTTTCGACTTGATGGGGGCGAATTTTCGTTTTGCCAGAAATTGCTAGGCGGGAAAAAATCATGGACAAATCGCCTGTGAGGTGAGATCTTAATTTCTGATACAAGTCGCTGTGTCTTTTAGGAAATAAACAAAAGAATGTTCCACGATTAATTTCTTTTTGCATTTGGAGTTTGGCAGCACTGCTCACTGAAAAACTGTTTTTAAATAAATCTATACCATCTTAAAAATACGGTTGCAAAAGATTCGATATTGCTTGAACGAATGGATTTACATCTAATAGATTATAATGAATAAGATGATCTCTGAGACTTGCCCAACTCTCTTTCTGCCAAGTATCTACTACAAGAGCGTATTCCTCATCAGTAATGTTGCTTTGGTGCAGCGTACTATAAAAAGCATCGTGAGGAGGTGGTTTGGGGAAATTCAGCTTTTCAATGGAGTCAATGAACTCACAAGGAAAATAAAATTTACTATCTCCACAACTGTATGCGATAAGAAATTTTCTATAAGAAAACCCCGGTGCTAAAAAGTTTCGAATATCCAGAAAGCTCAACTTTGTAGTTTTCAAACAAAGAAAAGAGTTCGCTTTTTTGAGTACAAATACGATTTTACCCATCAAGCAGCGGAGTAGAGCAGGTTTGATGAGTGCTAAATCGTAATTAGCCGAATTAAAACCTAAAACAGGTAGTTCTTGCAGATAGGCACAGAATTCTTTGGTTAATTTTTCGCTTCTGCAGTTTGGGTGGTTTTCAAGAGCTTCAAAAACATAATCAAATTTCTTTTTTAGAATCGCATATGAAATGTCTGCCAAATGCTCCAGGTAATCAATTAATTTTTTGATGAGTTTGTTCTCGTCGCCGGAACTAACATGACAAATACCATTTGTATACCCTGGAATGTTGGACGAAACTGCAAAGCTCAATGGAATGTGTCTAGCTTCATATGTGAGTTGTTGTGCATTTTGAGGAAGATTTTGTTTTTCAAAGAAAGCTTCAAAATCGAAACAACCAAAGAACGGGAAGTTACGATCATTCAGTGGAACGTGAATATTAATCATTGCTAATTTTTCAAAAATCGTTTCTTCCGCTTTAAATATACCTCCAGGATATTTTTGTCGAGTGATAACTTTACATGTTTTACAATGACGTAAGAAACCCTTTCTACCGTAATATAACTTTTTACACGACATACAGCAGTACACAGCACAGTAATTATCAAAGTCGTGAATTAAACTAAGATGGTTTTTGTATTTATTCAAGTTCATTGTTTGATCGTATAAACCTCTGCTCCTGTAACTCAGTTGAGCCGATTTTTCTTTGAGTGTATAAATAGTGACGTTGATCTTAAAAAAATCCTCGATTACAATCAAATCATCAACAGTAACACCGTTAAATGTACCTACATCGAAATTTGTAACATATTGTGAAAATAGTTCTTTAGCCTTAGTCTCGCAACGGCGATCTTCGAAACCTTTAAGCACTGCTAAACATCTAAAAAAACATAAATTATCATCGCCTGAGACATTTATCAGACCGCGATTATACTTGATAAACTTTGGAAGTGATAACGGAGCTCCCAAAGGAGCGTGTTTTAGATGGTTTACAAAAAACAGCAAATTAGTGATTTGATGCAGTCGCCATTTTGTGTCAGGTCTTGAAATAAAATCTGGAAAACTCTCGTCAGTAATATTCCCTAATAATTCATTCAACTCGGTTTCGTTAGAAATCAATACTGCAGTATCTAGCATTAATGTATTATTTGAAGCATGGTAGTATCTAAATTCATCGGTTTCAATATTTCTGAGTACGAATCCAAAAGAATAATTAATTTTAAATCGAGTTTTTTGATTTTTCATGATAGTTTTTGCAATATCGATAATTAAATTACGCATATCATTATTATAATAAAAAATAAAAAGATTTTGAATAGGTCCTCTACGAGAAAATGAACGAATCGAGTCCCAGTTTAAACGGATGAAGGATTTCAAATCTGGGTCTTGCTCTTCAATCGTTTCAGTGTCGTTGATTTCCCGTTGTTTCTTTCTAATTTCAGCTTTTTCTTTTTTCAGAGTTTTTCGTGGAGGTTCGGGAGAGGTTGCAAAGAATCCAGGCACTGCTTTTAATGACGGAGGCGGAGGTAAATTTGAAACAGCATTCGGTCTTTTGATCTTTAAACTTTTACGTCTTCGAGGAGCGGGTGTTAGTGGTGGTGGGGAGGTCAATACTGTCGCTGGAGCACCGCTGGGAATGCTTGGGAGTTGAGGTGATGGAGATAGGTGAAGTGGTTGCTCTGCTTCATTCCTGAGGGAGTTAAGTGGTGTTTTTTCTACCACGAGCAGTTGTGGTTGTACGGGTGAAGGTTCTGTCCGTAACTCGACGCCTGGACATTGAACTGGTTCTGCGCGCTCGTTCTCTACAATTCGAACATTTTTAGGCGAATTGCATGCATGGTTCTTTTTTTCCTGGAACGAATCAAATTGTGTGTTACATCTCTGGCAATGACAGCAAATTTGTTTGTGGCGGTCAAGGTTGAATTTTCTTTTAATTTTTTTTTCACATTTTCCACATTGGTTCCTGAGGGGATTAAATATTGTTTTTTCTACCACGATTGGTTGAGGTTGTACGGGTGATGGATCTGTTCGTAACTCAATGCCCGGACACTGAACTGGTTCTGCACGCTCGTTCTCTACAATTCCAACTTTTCTAGGTGGTTTGCATGCGTGGTTTTTTTTTCCTGGAACGAGTCAAATTGTGTGTTACATCTTTGACAACGACAGCAAGTTTTTTTATGACGATCAAGGTGATATTTTCTTTTAAATTTTTTTTCACATTTCCCACACTGAAACTGTGACTCCCATTCGTGTACTTCTCGTTTGTGTCGCTGTAAAATCCAATTTTGATCGAAGGTTTTTGCGCAATATTCACATTTGACCATTTCAAAACATTATTTTTTTTAGAATGAAAGGATCGTGCACCTCTTCGTTATTTATAGCAGCAAGCGAAGTTTTCACAAACCTTGCGCCACCGCGTTTTAGACAGGTTCAGACGTGTCAAGGTTGCGCGATCGAGATATAATAATAACATACTGTTGCGCCACTGTCTCCATAGAACGGTTCTATTATATCATACTACCATTACATCATTGCTATTATTATCACGCTCACGTTTATGACGACATCGTCGCTACGCTGTATACCCGTAACAAGAAAATAATTCCATCGCGTTGAACATTCTAAAACGAATACGATCTCGTAGGGACTTTCCCTGGTGAATTACCACCGCTTGCGTATAAATCTTCCAGTTTTACTTCGTTCAAGAGATATTACACATAAACAAAAGGTCTTTGATTTATCTTAGCTGAGTGTGTTAGAGTCTTACCATTCAGGAACATGATTCGGTTCCCAGGTAGATCTCACAACTTTAAGAAATCTTACAAATTTTATACTAAAGCGTTGGTTAGCTCTTGGTTCGAACCTTAGGTAAGACACTCTTCTACTCTTGACCAAGTTCTAGGTTCGATTCTTAGGGTTACCGACCTAGGGTTAGACTCTACCAAGTTCGATTCTTAGGGTTACCGACCTAGGGTTAGACTCTACCAAGTTCGATTCTTAGGGTTACAGACCTAGGGTTAGACTCTACCAAGTTCGATTCTTAGGGTTACCGACCTAGGGTTAGACTCTACCAAGTTCAATTCTTAGGGTTACCGACCTAGGGTTAGACTCTACCAAGTTCGATTCTTAGGGTTACCGACCTAGGGTTAGACTCTACCAAGTTCGATTCTTAGGGTTACAGACCTAGGGTTAGACTCTATCTAGTTCGATTCTTAGGGTTATAGACATATGGTTAGAGCTTACGATTCTTGCAGATATTCTCAACCTCAAACCAGCAACCACAATTTTCGCAACCTCAAACCAGCAACCCCAGCAACCTCAAACCAGCAACCCCAGCAACCCCATTTTCTGCAACCCCAGTTTACTCCATTTTGCAACCCCAGCAACCCCAATTTTCCAACCCCTATTGACCTCTTTTGGAGCATATAATACTACTGTCGGTAAAAGCATATACAAAATGTTGTATGAAAACTGTATATGACTAGACAACCTTGCGAAATTGAGGTATTATATTTCAGTAACAGTTTTAAGAAATGCTTATGTTTTGGTGTTGCGCATTCTTATTTACAATATGGTGTAACATTTTAGGGTAACATTGGATCCAAATGCACACAAAAAATTCAAGAACAAAATTACATAATCAAAATAATTACAGTACAAAAGCATTTTTCTTCAAACCTTAACTTTTACCAATTCGTTCGGACGGTTTACAGTTTCCCATGTTTCAAATGGAAAATTTTGCGCTCAAGCTTTGTAGTAAAGCAATTACGCAAAGAGCGATTCGTTACAAAGGTAGAAAAATATAGAGAGCGATTTACCAATTGTAAAAGCGATCCAAGAATAAGTTTGAATGTATTTGTAAGAAACTTAAAAATATCCTTCAAAACGAACAAATATGAGAGTGTATTTGTTTGAAGTTAATTGGTGCTCATGATTACGCGTTTGAATTGATCCGCAGCTGCCATTAACACTTTTGATAGCAGTTATGAACTTTTGTATGATATTGATTGCATTTTAAGAGCTTTTTATTTTGAGTTTAAAGTAGAATGTATACTATTGCCCTGCGTCTTCTCAACAATACGTCACGTAAATCGTAGTGTTTTCTGTACTCTGTTTTCTATGCTCTGCTTTGCTTTTTATATTCCTTTCTAATTGTTAATAGATGTCTGGCATTGCTTTGTTATTTATCTAATTACAAGGTGAGAGGCTGTACACTCGGCGACTGGGCCAGTTTTTTGGATCTGGACAATGATCTTTCGCAGCTTCTCACCAGAAAGACATTTCCTATATTTTACATACCGGTACTACATTTAAAGTTAAGAGCGTGTCTTTTTCTACAAAAATAAATTCCTTGCTTGCTTGCTTGTGTCAGACGAAAAGCTTCAAAAAATGTACATTCTGATTAAAGTATTTTAGCTCGCAATGTAATTCCTGCAGTGGCGTAGGCAGTTATTTTTGAGGGGGTGGGGGAAGCGGAAGAATGTAACAGTAGCTGTAAAATTAATACTCCTCCTAACGTTACAAGGCAGAAAATAGAGCGCGCTTCTACAGCTTTAAGCGCTATTCTCTTTTTAGTTGCAAAGTAGCAACAAGTATTGATTGAAATTGGCCAGAAAAGTTTTAAATCGATTGCTGCCCAGGTCTTACGTTATGTTTATGTTTCACTATGATTTCAATTGCCAAGGTTATTTATTGCTTCTTGAACATTGTGACAAAACTATGGGATTGGGGGTAAAGGAGGCATGACGACCTTTTCTTGTTTCTTTTTTATGATTATCCAACATTTATGAGCACAGAAAAGAATTAGTAAAAAAAACTGTTTTGAAAACTAAAAACTGGCAGTATTGTAAGCAACAATTTATCCTTAGAGCCTACAGTTAAGCATTTCGAAAAATCTTCGACCAGAGGAATGATGCAGTGATTGGTTTTCGGCCGATTGTTCTTAATTTTTGCTAATTTTGGTTCATAGTGTTTCCTAATATATTCTTGATTTTTGTGTAAGGTTACAGAATTATTGTTTTGAGATGTATAACCGCACGATCATGCATTGATGTTCAATCATACTCATGTGCCGTACATGTTATGCTGAGCAGAAAATGAACTCACACGCTGCTCACCAATATTACTGTACTGTAAATATTCCAAATATGGCCTGATTCTTATAGTTCTAAATATGAATACTTGACATCCCCTGCAATAATTCTGAAACCTAATAAATATATCTACGGCCGATATATTTTGGAAAAATGATTAACAACGGCTAATGTAATTCTAACACTTATCACACGTAAAAAGAACCAAAGCCGTTTGTTATCACTAAGTGTGCCATGTAAATTTTATTTCGTTTATGATTTCTTGCTATGTATCCAGAACAGAAATTAGCTAGCCAAGCGTATTTAAAAAAGCAATGAACTGAATATTCAATCAATTTTTGAGTTTTTGCTTACGAGTTAAATGCAAGCTACGTAATTTCCCCAATTTACGTGTGCTTCCATTCAACTCAATGGTGTTATGCATTCAACCTGTTTCCATCGGCTCGCGCAATTCGGTAGCTAAATTTAGAAAACATGTTGTTAAAAACTCGTTGGATTAATTTCTTGCATTTAGGCTTGAACTAACCGATTGCTAAGTTAAAAAAACCGACTAGAAATCTGGGTCCCGCAAAATTCTAAAGGCAACAATTATTTGATTTCACTTAAATGCTCAATAATATATATTTGTGACGTCATAGTGGCCGTTACAGTTTCAACTTCGCTTAGAGTTAAAAAATTTAGAGCATTTGTCACAGACCAAAACAGAAATTTCGATCAAGTTTTTTTAATTTATCCAAAAACTTGTCAATGATATCATTTTGACGTCATATCTAAACTTTTACAGGCTGATCGCGCAAGCAAATGTTATATTTCTATATCCCTTTAATGCATTTATGGGCCCAAGAACGATCCAAAAAAATTATAAAATTATAACGATCCAGAAAAATTATTGCTTCAAAAAGCCCAATTTTACAGTAACATAATGCAAATTAGGAAGGTCACCTGGGCTGCATTTGTGGGAATTTTTTTCTAAAGCCTTCTGGGCTCTAACCATTAACTCACAGCAAAAAAACTTTGTGCTAATTATTAAGGGTTAGGGTATTTTTCCGTATATTTACCTGACTACAAAACCAAATGCCAGAACAATATCAGAGTGACAAGAATGAAAAAAAGCTGAAAAAGCCTACAAGATGACGAGCTATTTGTTGTCTTCCGTAATTGAGAGGAGGTACAGGCAGTATAATGTTTTTAACCATATATCGTAGAGTACATGGCGTACCAGGAAGCGAAACATCACATGGTTTAATACCTCCTACAACAACCTGGTCAGCACTAAGGTGGCAAAAAGCTTTTTTCATCTCCTGCAGAAGCGCTTTCCTCCACAGAACCGGATGCACAAGAGCGCCATCAAGCTGAGCTATAGTTGCACCACAAACACGGCGGGTATCCTTATTTAAAGCACGTTGTTGCAAAAGTTGATTAGTGACATTTTTCAAAAAATGAGTTTTTTAAAGATTTTAATTTATTTACTATAACTTATTTCCCTGAGAAAAAAATTGTTTTAATTTTCAATCAATTTTCGGTAATAAATGGCTTAATATGTCGCACTTGACAACAGGATCAAATGGAAATTTAAAACTTTAAACGCGATTTACTCAAAACAGCGAAATGCGACTTATCAACTTTTGCCAAAACATGCTTCATTTTCTCATAAAAAGATCCTATCTAAGAAAGTAGATAATCCGGAATCGCCATCGTGCAACTGCAGTAAGGCACCGTTGCCCCATGCTCGGAAAGTGCCGAGAAAAAGGTATCGTCTGCGATGACTTTGTAAACGGCAATAACAAGGCCAAAAATTACTTTGGACTGTGCGAAACGAAGTTTAAAGCACAATACTACAAGCACGTGCAATTCTTCAGGCATCGTCCAATAAGCAACGTCATTGAACTTTCCAAGTATGTATGGTCCTGCAGAAACGTCTGCAACGAACCCAGCATCACATGGAGCCTTGTTTGCCACGCAAAGCCATACCAATAAGCAGCCAAACAATGCAAGGTATGCAAGTGCCGCAAAAAAAAAAGTTCTAAACATAAGACTATATTCTATTGGTTTTAACGTGGCTTCTCATTTTACTACCCTTTACCACTAAAATCTTTTTTCTACCTTTTTCACAGACTGACTTGGCCTAGTTGCGAACTGCCGAGTCTTTCTCTACGACTTTTGTTGTTCTTTTTTTTGTTGACGTCATTGTTTCACGCCACCTAGCTTTACCGCTTGGTTTGTTCAAATTCACTCCATTTCAGTGTAGCTCAACTGCATGCTTGGAAGTCTTGACCTAGTTCTCAAATTGAATGTTTTTGGATTTTAAGCTATAAAGCTTAGAGTTTAATCGTCTGCTTTTTAAACGATTTAGATAATTAAATCATAATTTAGCTCTGATGATCTCATTTTCGGGCAAAACAAACCGTTGGGTTTTATAGACTTCAATTTGTAATGTTTTTATATTGTGGTAATCTACTGTGATATTTGCTCTACTGTAACTCTGCGTCATCGACCACTTTTTGAAAGCCTGATATCAACCACAGACGGTACGTTCCTCTACAAACAAAAAAATTATGTAACAATTGGTAAACAAATATTGAACAAAAAGTTACGACCAATATCGAATAGAATTATTTCAAAATGATCTCATAGTGATAACATGTCTATCAAAACAATGATGAAAACAATTAAATAACTGTGAAAAACATCAAAAACGCAACAAAAGAGTAGATTTGATAAAGGTGGAATTTCTTAAAAAGAGGTGAAAAAAAACAACAAAATAAGTGGATTCGTACGTTAAAAAGCGCCACGCTGCATTGCATTGAATGACGTGAGAAGTTGAACAAACTTAACAAAGCAAAACAAAAATTGATTGCCAGGTCTCTTGGAATCATCATCATTTCGAAAATAACTAGTGACCAATAAACTAGACCAGAAAACAACATCAAAATTTACAGGCCTACGTGGCAAAGTCAACTAAACCACAGCAAAAGAATATACCAATGGATAAGCCCCAACTAAAGCATTATTTTAATCGTTTTGCGTGCTTCTGGCCTAAAGGCTACCATCTTAATTAAACATTAAATAAAGGCTACATCTTAAATAAAGGCTACCATCTTAATTAAACATCTTAATTGACTTATTATTACAATAAAGCATTATTATTGTTCTACGGTAGAAGCAGAAGTTTTTAGTCAAGCGTTTACTTTTCCTGCAGTTTTGAATCTGATGTATGGTTTAGTGGCTTTAAAGTTACAATTTACGGTTGCACTGATCTTTTTAAAAATACAATCAAACCCACAATCAATAATAAAAACAAGCAATCCAACTGTGACATCAAACAGATGACGTCATAAACTCAATCGCCGCAGGGCACTGGATTCAGCTAAATATTGTTACAAATTGAATCAAACTCATAAGATCATGCATCCAATTAATCGCAGCTATTCGCATTCATTGAGATTGATTTTGTGAAAAAGCTGCCAAATGAGGACTGTAGGCCAAACCAATAAGGTTTCAAAGTTAGAGCAATCGTATCAGATTAGAATGATTTCAATCTTCTTGACCTAACCTTTCCAGAGATATTCTACTTCAAACTTGACATAGGAGTGTCTTTGTTATTCATTGAAGTTTTAATGCATAGCCTTACTCACATAGGCCAATATTAACGTATACATAGGTTAATATAGGCTGTGTGGCTTAGCCTAATAGCGGCGTGCTTAAAATAAAACTTTAATGACGTCGTCAGTGTTATCAACGTCAGAGTTGACAATAAAAATTACAATTAGGAAGGCCTGTAAGTCAAATTTGAAGCAGAATATCTTTGGATCGCATGAGTCAAAATGGAGTCAACGCCAGTCTAGTACAATTGCCTTACTTTGAAACCTCCATTGATTTTGCCAACAGTCCTCTTTTAGGCTTTACACAAACTCGTAGATATCATCTGAGTCTGAGTCATTAACAATTCAGTAACTGGGAAAATATATAAAACATAAATCTAAATAAAGTATATCTCGGTTTTAAATGGTCTGCTAGTGGTTATCTGCTGTATCTATAGAGTGGGCCAAAAGTTCTCATCATTGCTATTTCAGTAAATTCTGCGATAACTTTTTTTGAATTAATTAATCAAAATTATTGTGGATTTTTTGAATTAAAAACATTTCACAACTCGTAAAGGCGGGCAGAAGCTTGATAAACATTACGCCACTAAATCACACAAAATTATTGTACATAGCCCATTAGCTAGTCTTGGCTTCTACTGGGACGAAATTGATCGTCACATTGATAACATTTTGTATTTACATTGCACAACATATTACGTCAGTACCGTAACTTAAATGTTTATTGCATATATGGTGTGTGATTTTAGGCTCACTATGTAGAATTTAGCAATAGAAACGTTTGAAATTACAGGACGCATTTTTGGCAAGTTTATATCTCTGTTTACTTCTTTCTTGATTTATTTCTAACAGAGTAAACATTTATGCCAATATGCAGTGAAGGGCAGACACCAAACAACCACCGAGAAATTAAAACCATCTTGAACTGCTTTTCGCCAGACTGGATCTGACACGTGCGCGCACATATAGAAACACGGTATTGCTGCAATTGCTGTGATGGTCTGACCCAGGGGCGCCGAGAGCCAAGGGTGGGCCCGGGGACAGCTCAAATATTACGCATCTCTGGTTTTGTGCAGTCCAAAACAGGCAAGGAAAATGGCACACTTTTCTCCGGATTTTCAAGTGATCTCCAAAACAAAAAAAGGTCTTCACCGAAATTGAAACGTTTTTTCTGTCCAAATTTAGGTGATCTCCAAACAGAAAAAAAAGGTCTTCGGTGTTTCATTTCGATGGGCCCTATAAAGCCCATTGAGCCCTCTCATGGGCCCCTTCAAGCCCATGGGCTCCCTAAAAATCCATGGGCCCCAGGGTCGTTGTCCCCCCTGCCCCCCTCTCGGAGGCCGTGGTCTGACCTTTGACCTAAGAGTAGCCAGCCAAAAAAGAAGGAAAAGACAACTAACTTAACTAAATTAAACAATTGCCGGTACAAAAGTCGACCGTTCTGACGAATTTGTGGTTCAAATTTAAAATTACAATACTTTGTACTCATTTGAATCAAAATACTACTTAAGTAACATTACTTCACTCTAAAAGTAATTCAGTAAAAGTGGCCACAAAAAACTACTTAAAAAAAATCGTTAGGGAAAAAGCTATTTGAGTAAATCTACCCAGGTAAAAGTATTTTGTTACTTTCCACCACTGCGTAAAAGTAAACAAAAAGTAGATTTTGATTGGTTCAAGATAGTCTGTTTCTTACGACGTGGGCAAAGTTGTTTTTTGTTAGCCATAACGTTCCCATTCATTGCAACAGTTGATTTAGTCGACAACTTCCTATTTTGGAGCATAACAGTCGGAATTCTGTTTAATCTAAGAGCAAAAACGATTTCTGGAATAGAACCAAGCATAACAATTTATTAGCCGCGTTTCGCTGTAACTTAAAGCATCATTAGTAGAGTAAACTACGCAAATGCACAGCGCTTGACATCGCTGTGTCGAGCCTTAGCTCTCATCAGCAGCCCTCAGCATATCTAACCAAAGGTATTCCCGAGCTGGACTAACATTTTGGCCACGAGGAGCTAGTCGTGCAAAACTTACGCAGGGAGCAGCACTTAAGTGTAACGGTATGTCGCTTCCTAAGCAAAAAAGCTGCTGCCACGTAATTGCTATCCCCTCAGGCTGGCATTGCTGCCCCAACCCTATCTATAATGCAAGGTTTTGAAGCCAAAAAACGACTGCTCCGTGATTATTTTCCCACCTTTCCTTTTATTCCGTATTATTCCATTCCACGCAATTGCAACCCCAGTGCGAATCGAACCCGGGTACGATGGTTGAAAGCTGAGCACGATAATCACTACACAGTGCTGCTTGCAACAATACAATGACAAAATGTCGTATTTAAACGAAATGTATGAGAAAAAGGCAATAGAGGGTCATGCTTAAATGCGGCTCGCTATGTGACGTGTGCATGAGTAGCTTCTACTCTTTTGGCCAAACTGTACAATCCTTTACCGGTTGCGTAGTGGCAGAGGCTTTGTAGAAAATAAGTAATTTTTCAGTTGTGGTACTTTAGAAAACAAGTGAAAAATTGCTGGTCTCTTGTAGCAAGGACAGCCATAAGTTATTCTTACTACAAGGGCTCCCCTCTGCGTGACCACGGAAATCGAAACCGTACAAGCTTGACGTCCTTCGTGGTCGACTCCTGGGAAGTCAGAACAACTTCCACTGGCAGTTAGGTGACCAGTTCAACCACCAGCCCAGCAGCCACAAGCAGCTCGAGTCATTGACGCACAGAGCTTGACAGCGCTGTTTCGAGCTTTTTAGCTCTCATCAGCAGCCCTCAGCATATCTAACCAAAGGTATTCCCCAGCTGGACACACCTCTTGGCCAAACTGGACAAACCTTAAGGGATTGCACAGTGGCAGAGGTATTTATATGCAATAAAGCACAGTGTCAAGATTACACAGTATAAAGCACGAATTTATATACTACAGCCACCCATTAATTCACGTGGTCATGGCAAGGCTTAAGATTCGTCATATTATCAATAAAAGAGCAACAGGTCATAGGTTTAAACACACAAGTGGACACAGCCAAATAGCGACGTCACTTTCAAACAACAATTAAAGCAATTAAGCATAAAAAAGATGCAGAAGCAAAGATTGATTGTCGACATTCAGTAGCGATACTGTTTTGGAAATATGTAAGCATGGGCGTAGGAGTTCAAAAGGATTTGGGGGGACACCAAACTTTCGCCCGAAAAATGACATTGACTTTTTCCCGGAAAGCAATCGGTTTTTCCGTCCAAATTAAGGTGACTTCCAAAACAAAACAAAAAAAGAAGGGCTTCTCTGAAATTGAGACGGTTTTTTTGTCCGAATTTAGGTGACCTCCAAAAAAAGGTCTTCTCTGAAATTGAGACGGTTTGATGAATATTAAATTGCCCAAAATTTTGATGCCATATTGCCCAAATAATATAAAACTGCCCAAAATTTCGACACTTTGAAACCAAGCAGGGGGGTTAGTGCCCCTCAGACCCCCGCTTCTTACGCCACTGTATGTAAGGTTTATTTGATGCGCAATTTGGTAAGATGATTACTTGTGAGTGAAACCCTCCTATAGTATAGTGAATGACTGGTAAAAAATATTATTGTAAGCCAATTTAACCGACCAGGGACGTCATGCTTTTGCCCCCATAGCCAAGTATCTTAGAACTTTAATCCAAAAATTGCAGCGTTAAGCTTGTTTTGGACTTGACCTGTAAGTAAGGCGGGGGCTTTAGAGGCTGGATAATTTAATTCTTCAACTAGCTTTCAAATATTAGCAATTTAGTTGATTTAAGTGGCTTCAAAACGATACAAAATTTGATCTAAATGGCGTTAAAGTGACTACTTTTTTTTGAAAAATTATAAAAATTACCCAGCGGCTGTGATACGCATGAACAACACCAATTTGTTTAGCACGCTGCACAAATGAAACATTTTTAAAGCAAACTAAACTTACCTTTGGGTTCAAGTCCCACCAACCCCCTGTAACAAAACCCTGGTTGCGCGCCTTTGTGGATCCCCAAATCAATGTTCCATATGTTAGGTGACAACTAGTCAACGAGGGAATAGTAAGTTTTTGAAAGAGCTGCTCGCGGCATAAAGTGACGAAGTTTCCTCACTTTTCCAATGGCTCGGGTAATTTTTTGCTTGGCTGAGGATCAAGTGACAGCTGTAATTCAATTCTTCGCCTAAAGTTATCCCTAGGTACAGTATATTAAAATTCTACCTGTAATATTAAGATAGATACTCTAATTTGGCCGGTTTAGGGATATCATTTGTCTCACTATCCAAATTCTAAATCAAAAATTGTAGCAGAATCTAGTTTGAGAAAAGTATCTTTGAATGAAAGAAAAAATTTATTGCCCCAGGAAACTTGTTAAAATTATCATCATAATTAAAACGCTTTTAATGAACGAGTTGTTGATTATAAAAAAGAAGTGAGTATTTTGACAAAAATTTTTAAGTTAAACTGAATAAAACAAAATGAGAAATACTCATCCGCGCATTTTTCAATATTTTTAAAGGCGAAGGTATGGATTTGAGTTACAATTGGGTTTGGGATTACTTTAGAGCAAAAATTTGAGTTTGAATTAGATTTGGGTTAGAATTAATAAAACTTAGATAGAATTTTCCCGTAAAATAGTTTCTTCTTTTCAAAAATTCAATAGATAATACGTCAGCGTACAGCTGCTCTTTTTCATAAGGCCGACATATCAATAAATCTAAAGTAAAAAAGGAAACAAAAACGGAGCCCGAGGCAAATCCCCTGCTTTCTTCCTGTTAGAACCCTTACTTCTGCTAGAAGGTTTGCACCATTCTTGCAACATTTTGAGTAATTCATAAGTTTTAGTCAAGAAAACAGCTCGAATAAAACACGTGTTTATAATTATAAAAAACACATAAGACGTGAAAATCTAAAAAAAAGTTTCTGATCTTGTGCTTTTTGACGTTTTTCATTCTTTTATGCCTCAAACCTAATCAGTACTTCACAACATCATTTATATGAAAATTATTTTTTAATTTTTTAGACTAATCGAAAAAACACTTTTATTTAAGTTTGTTGTTAAGCATAAAAATCAATAGGACAATGATCAATACTCACAACATGCAAATGATGTCCTTTCTTTCTCTTCAAAGTAACCACAATAAATAGTCGGCAGAGAGGCTGAGAAAGTAAAGGCATCGATTTTGCGACTGCCCCAATTGAATTTTCAGGGTTCAACGCTAGTGCGTCTTTGGATAAGACGCTTTACAATGATTATCTCTGCTTGGTGGCTTCGAACAAGTAGCAAATTCATTGGACAAGAATTAGAAGAAATCCACAAGAACATTGAGTCACTGGAAACTCCAAAGCCAGGGCGGATTCCTCCGAACACGAAGTGCTTATCGCAATAAAACTTTTGCGGTGATAGGAAGATAAATTTGAGGCTATTTTACAGCAACAACGATAGCAATTATTACCAACAAAATGTTTCACAAAGTAATGCAAACTATATAAAATAAAAGATTAATTTAAAAAATATACAACAAAACTTATTGTTATTTTAAAAATCTGTAATGTGTAAGCAAATTGGTTTTAAAGGATAGAAAATTTGGATACAAAACAAAGATGGCAAAAAATCGATTAACTTGTGTACAAAAACAAGGTGATAAAAAATTCGATTACATCCAGCAGTGACTTTAAACTGTTTAAATCCACGTGAAAGAAAAGTATTGCTCTATCTGTTGATGCACCAGAGCATGCATCCCTGCTCCATTTAATCTATAGCAAAAGCGAATAGGTTTAGATCAATAACTCCTATTGAATAGCATAAAATATTGTTGACTGTTTTTTTTTGCTGTTAAATGTAAAAGCCGACAGTTAATTTATTAGTTTATGGTCTTGAATTATTGGCTTATTATTTAATGAGCAGTTGAATTTATGTATACATAACAAATGAATTAAAAAGTTTTGCATATTCAATCAACTTCCGTCAAATACAATATAGTCAGGTTCGTTCTGTTTTTGAGCTCTTGATGTTGGCCTTGCAGAGTTTGAATTTCTAAAGAAACAAAACAATTAAAAACCTAATTTAAACTCTGTAGGTAACATAAAGTGTTGACGTTCTTTTTGCAAACTGACATTTTCTTTTGTGAGTATTATACTGGCCATCGCTTTGATCCGCTGACAATCATGCTTTTTTTTGTAAATCCTGTGCTAGCAGATACCACTTTGTAGGTGATATATTTAGCGAATGCATAAAGAATCATAAATAAGTGAGTTCGAGTTAATTTAAAGAGTAACAATATGCTACGGTTGTGATATGAAGACTATGCAGCGTTGAAACCATGATACAGTGTTTATCGCTAGACAATTCTGCACCCATAATTGGATGTCATTTCTAAGCTTTTGGTTGATTGCTTGTTATTCAACTTCCTTCGACTTTGGCGCTGTTTGATATGGTCTAGCACTAATGGTTCTAGTGAAGCGCGATTTTAGAACAGCTATGGACAAAAAAATTAGTTTTTTGCAGTTAAATACAACCAAACGAGCAACATACATACAACCAAACGGGCAACATGCAACAAAAAACCTTGAGGGTTATATCATAGTATTTTAAACTCATTAAAACAAATAAATTTTGAAACGTCATAATTCTTACAAAATGTTGTACAATGTAGCCCAAAACTATCAAAAATCAAGTGAAAAAATTGGTTTAGTCACAAATTTTGTATTCTAATCAATTTTAATCCGATCCATGCTAATTTTAACTTTCCCAACAATTGAATTCGCAATTCTGCAATAATTCAAGGTTGGGTTTTTAGATATATTCTGGTTTGGCCGCCTCACTTACGCTGGCAGGACATCCGAATCATCGTACGGATTAACTTCTGGAATGAGGTAAGGATTGTTATCCTGATCTGGGACATTGGCGTATTTTCCTGACACATTCTCATAATTGCTCTTAATTGATGATTGTGCATCTATTTTTTCATAAGGATGAAATGATGTTCGGACTGAGACTTGATTTTCTAAAACGTAAGCTATATTGTTGAATCATTTTATTTTTCCATCGTAATCTACACTTATAGAAGCTCTCAATTCGTACTTTGGTAGATACCAGCGCATTGTAAATACTGTATTGTAATTTTGATTTGAATTGAAGTTTCAATAATTTTATTCAAAAAATTACACGAACTTTTATTGTATTATTTTTTAATATTAATTAGTGCAGTTACACACGATCGATTCAAACGTTAAATCGATTTTATCCTTTGTTTGTTTATTATAGAGAAAAAAAACGAAAAAAAGTGTCGGAAATAAAGAAAAAAAAAAAGATAAATCGAATTAACTTTTGAATCGATTGCATATAAACGTGGTAAATGACTCAAACTTTATCCTACAGTTTATCAAGCACAAAACAAAGCGTTTCGCCCTTAAGTGTGGGTAACTTTTTTACTCGAGTAACTTTCAATATGCTTGTTTACTAAATGTTAATTAGCTGAGCTGATGTACGTGAGTAAATTTACTGCTAATATTGTTGATATTTTCTCTAAATAAGCTTAACACAGCTGAGTAAGCTAATTTCGAAGAAAAGAAAATACTTTTGTAAGCCATACAGCCGTTAAAACTGCATTTTTTAAAATGAAACTCAAAGAAAAAAATAATAGTACAATGTGAAACTTTCTTATATTGCTGTAACAAACGAGCGAAAAAAATTATGTTAGTGCGTAAAGTAATATGCATTCCACGCATTTATCTTTATTAACTGTAGCGGAAAATCTATCGCTTCTGTCTTAGTTTTGTACCTAGTGTATCATTTCCTTTGTTTGGCATTTTAATCTTTTCCGTCCTGTAAGTATTAAAACAAAAAAATCAAAGTGTCAAGCACTTTATACCATCAGTTATGTAACAATCATGGCACTTTTAATCGGCGTGGCTGCAGTTTATATCATCTGCCTTAAAGCAATGCCAAAAATTCAAAAGGAAATCTATTGCTTAGTTTCAAACTTAGAGCAAAAAATCACCACAAAAAAGCTACGGCTTGCAAAATAAATTGTTTTCAAAAATTTCAATTAAGTTTGAATAAGTAAACAACAAAAACAGAACCAAGAAATCGATTTATGATCAGATATTTCAACGCAGTTGCAAGTTTTTAATCTTTATTTAATCCCATTTAATTGTTTTAAAATTCATTTGATTAATTAAATTCAAGTATTAATTAAAGTATTTTTAAATTCAAGTATAAGATTATACTTGAATTTAATTAATATTTAATTAAATTCAAGTATAATCTTATTTAAATAATTTTAATTTAAACGATTGAAAATGACTTAAGAACATGTTAAAACGTCTTTTGAAAAAAAAAAAAATTGATAATTTTTTAGCTCGAATAAATGTTTTAATGGAATCCTCCACACCATGAAAAAGAAAATAAATATGTTTGGCTCGTTCTTTTTTTGTTTTTGGCATTACTGATATTCTAAATTATCATTATTAGTATTTTTTTTTTGGCATTATGTGCAATGGGATTTCCTAAATAGATATTACAATGGGTTTAAAAATACAATTCCTAAAAATCTGCTGAAGAATTTTTAAAATTTAATGTCTTTGTATTCCTTTTTCTGAAGTTTTGCTTCAGTTTTTGGGCGTTGTAAAACGCTTGTCGCACAATGCTTATTAATTAGTTGACAAAGGTACAATAAAACATCAAAAATCAAAATTCATTTTTTGATACGAATTGGTCTATTGTACGTTTTTAAAGTTACATCATCAATATCCCGAAATATGTACAACAAAGGGATGAAAACTTACTTGTTGTTGGTAATATCACAGTTAGTGTTTTGTTGTTGATTCTTTGATGTTTTCGAATTTCGATGCAATCTCCAAGCAAGAACAACCACAACGATGAACAAAGCAATAGGTAGAATTATTATCACTGGGAAGTAAGCTTCTGTAAAAACGTGCAGGAAAAATAAATCAAACAAAAAGTTGCAAAACATCTTTCCGACTTTTGAAATAGGCAAAATATCTCATCACTGTTATAGTAAAAACCGGAATTGGGCCTCTTCTAATTTTTCGTCAGACAAATTTTCAACCAAAAATACTCTAGAAATAAACAACTCTTAGTAAGAAGTGGACGGAAAAAAAAACAAACAGTATATCCGCACGACATCTCTTGGATGACGTCAAAGATGCTTTAGTGATTCTGTTGCTTCAAGCAATTAATTAAAATGTAATTATTCAAAATTATCTTGTCAACAATTTCTTTTCTAAGTTAAATTGCCTCTGCAATTTTGTGCAAAGAAAAATCTAGTACTTCTTCCACATTGCAATAGCAGCAGCTATAATACTATTGCTGCTATAGTGCTAAATTTAAATATTATTGATCCACTTTTAACCATGCCGCAGCAAGTTTACATTTCAATTTAAAAAGCTTACCATTCACAATAGATTGAATAGACTGGTTCAAGCAAATTGGAATATTGGAGCAAGACTCGGTCACTGTTTCAACGCTAACCGATCCGCAAGAGGACAAACAGTTTCTAAGAAATTGAAATTACATTTTTTATTTTCCAAGTTACCTTGGCCCGGAGAAAGCGAAAGGAACTTTCGGTCTTCGAGTCAAGCTGCCACCTGCCCACTTGTCTACCACACACGGTGGAGACTTCACAAGTTCCGTTTTAATAGCTGAATATCAAACCAGGAAGCTGTGGATACCAGTTTTCATTGTCTTTGATTTGATCGTACCCAAGAATCGTACCCAAGTTTAACATTTCATAAGCAGACGCTATACCCAATCAAAATACTAAAAAAAACAATATAGGCTTAAATTGTAAAAAACGTAACAATTTTATAGTATTTTTCTGGACTTAAAATGCATAAGTTTTACATTATATACTGCAGTAGTTTTTCTAAAATTTGCTCCAGAAAGTTTCAATCTTATTTACTGTACGTTTATAATAATAGCTGAAGGCAAATCCCGCAAAGCAGTCTCAAGCCAACAACTTAAAATAATTAATAAGCAATTCGTACTGAAAGTTTTTTCAATCTTCATGGCGTTGATAAAGCTTGATGCCTATATAATGGCTCGCCTTGCACTTCAGAGCAAAGAAGCGAGACGATGTAAGGAGCTTTGGCCAAAAACAAGAGCCAAAATAAATTGAAACGTTCTTTTTAATACAAGACGTTTCGACTTCAATTGAAGTCATTTTTAATCTTATTCAGATAGAAGTCAAACGTGTTTTCAACAAATGGAATCAAAGCTCACGCCAGCATTCTTCACAACTATTCAAACTTTCTTAATTGTTTTGTCTCAACGTCTCTTAATGGCAATGCGTACAGCAATTACAACTAAGAATTGACTAGCTACTGATAATGCTAACAGAAATGCTATTTAATTACTGCAACAATTATATTTACCTTTGCCTCGACCTATCCTTATCACAAGTCTCACATGATGTCCATGGTACCCACTCACCAAATACAGGAGGACATAAATTAGTACAATTCGCTATTCTTGTTTTCGTGGATGAACCATTGCTTCTTAAATAAAACTCAGCCATCAACATTTAAAGAAAGTTTCTAGGAGTCTAAACCAATGCGAATTTTTAGGATGAAATAAAATCCTAGTTAACTTTTACTGTATTTACAGTACCGTATTCTCTAAATTTTTATTTTGCTTTTGGTTTAATCTATGAATAGCTTAGTTGATTGCTTACTTTCGATCACGAGAAAGCGACGGTGTCACTCTCCTTTTTACAAACTCAGGAACCGCTTATGTGAGATTTGGCCATTTTTCAAATAATCTGTTGTTGTTTTTCTCAAGTAAAATTTGCTTCTTGTTCAAAACCACCTGGTAGATAATCTATTAAGCACCTCATATCCAAGAACACAAGAACTACCAACATCATTGTGCGAGATGATCTCAGCTTATGTTGTAACACTCTCAGCCATTCTATCGACAGCAAAATACTTTAAAATTCAACATTTATAATCATCTTACCACTGCATAAAACAGATTGAACGCTATCGACCACACATGATGATGTTTCATTTCTCTTCCCTCCACAACTTTTAGTACATGGTGAAGCTGCAGTCCAAGAAGTCCAACTAGGGTCCTGCGTATTGGCTGTCAGGGCAGTAGCAACTTGCGTAGTTTCGGTAACGACAGCACATTCGTCACTACTACATGTCGCTATTCTGGATCGATATGCTGAATTATTTGCTCCTGTCAAGGCAAAGAAAAGTATCGTGTGACAAACCTAAATAAACAAGATCTGTATTTCATGAGAAATCAACACAACTAAACTATAGTTTATTCATTTATTGTTTTGGGTAAGTGACTAAGCAACAAAGATAGCTAGGAAATGGAAGCAACAAACTTATCTAATATTTAGGCACATTATTTACACTGAGCAGCAATGTATACTGCATATGCAATACTCTTACCTTCACACAGAGTAGATCGAGCTGCTTGGTAGACGCATAATGATATTTCATTTCTTACTCCTCCACAACTTGCAGAACATTGCGAGGTTGCTGACCAACCTGACCAAGTAGGACACGGCGAAGTGTTGCAGTTTACTAACCTCGAGCGAAACGATGAACCATTGCTTCCTGAGGAAAATTACACTTACTGTATAGGCAAAAGTACATAATTGACACCACATTAGTACTGTACCGGTACATTAATTCTGGCATAATTTCCTACTTGTTAAAATTCGCAAACAATGAGTTTATGCAGCAGCAAGTACAACCCATATCACCCCAACCCCGAAAAAATTGATGATTTTGATATTGCAGGTTCTTTAGGTCACAAATAGATCATAACTGAAAATATTTTTTGAAAAAAAGTTTTTTTAAAGATTTTGTAAAGAAAACAATTTTTGTCAGTTTAAACTGACGCTGGCGGTAGGCGGGTACGTGTAGAATGTTATAGCGCTCAACTACGAGCACATGATGCGTCCGTTTTTTTTTGCGCGTACGATTCTGATTATTTGTTTTGCGCTTTGTTTAATGACTAGTGTAAGTAAATTATGTTAAATTATATCAATTGTCGCCGATAATATGCATTCATGCAAATTATTACTGCAATATATTGACGTAGATATTAGTATACAACACAAAGGAATTGAAGAAAATTCAGTCATTTATTCAAAATGAAAACTTTCAAAACACTCAGTGTGCAATCCAACATTACATTTAATGCAGAAAAATTTGGAAGTTCTATTACATCCATTTTTAGCGCAGCGTCTTTGCGTTCCTTTCCTAATCCAGTGGTGATTTTCTTCGGCCATTCGCACATGATTCTTGGTTGCCGATTTTGGGTATAATGCAACCGAATCATTTTTTGTTTTATAGTTTTTGTAATAAGTTTCCACAATTACCCGGCGAAACTCCAAAGCATCCATTCTGCTTTCGCCTTCATTCAATTGTTTTATGCGGTAAAGCTGATAAGCGTTGCTAATAGCCACATCTATGCAAAATCGAAATAAAGGCCACCACCATTTTTTGCTTCGCAAGTTGATCATGTACGCCGCAAGATTTTGATCCAGTCGATCTACACCACCCATGTAGCGGTTGTATACATGCACAACTTTTGGTTGGGGAATATCGATTCTTTTTTTCGCTTCCTGGCTGTATCGCTTGACCTTTTGTACAGGATCCTTGCCTGCAAATGTAGACAGAACGTTAACAACTTTATTGTCCTTCCAACGAACAGCTGCCATGTTGATATTAGCATCAACTGCAACATCGCTAGCACCTCGAGCTTCTTTTTCCATCATTTTGACGTCTTTTAGTGGTGGATTTTCCATCCTACACAACCGTACAGTTCCTGTAGCTGCAATCGATTTCAGTTGAAGGTACCGAATTAGCTTTGTGCTAGTAAAAAAATTATCCATTACGGCGTGATAATTCGATCCCGGGTTAGGTGGTAACATTTTTAGCAAGTGAGCCACAACTGCGGCACCCAGCCCAAGACCAATATCACCATACTCCGTAAAAGCCGCGTCTTTTCCAGCATATGGACGAAATTGGATGCAGTATCCCAATGGCTTGGCCATAACCCACATTTTATAGCCAAATTTGATGGGCTTGCCATGAATATACTGCTTGGCTCCATGTTTTCCAAAATATGGAACCAT
Source organism: Trididemnum nubilum (assembly GCA_963965965.1). Lineage (NCBI taxonomy): Eukaryota > Metazoa > Chordata > Ascidiacea > Aplousobranchia > Didemnidae > Trididemnum > Trididemnum nubilum. The sequence goes on along the minus strand of OZ014471.1, from coordinate 13,024,346 downwards.
GGACTCATCGACGCTGACGTGTTGCTCTGGTATGTAGTTTTCCAAACATTGTTTGTTAAGAGAATCGAACAAAGGTCTGACTTTGGAAAATTTATCATTTTTATCCAGATGATCGTTATCACATAAATGCAGATATCTTTTGCATTCTTCAAATTCTCCTCTAGACATCATGGATGACACCAGACGATTGTTCGTATCATCGCGCGTTTGCCAATACATATCTTGCCGGGGTAGACTGGCATAGCCACTGACAATAATAATCGCCAAGAACGCTTTTAATTTTCTTTTGGTCATAATAAAATTGTGATTGCCTTTTTGTCGTGCATATCTTGTAGATTCATCACATATCCGTTCCAGCTCCTCATTACTAATAAATCTTTCAAATAATTGATGTGGCAACAAATTTTCATCAAACGTTGGAGGAGGTAAATCCCATTTGTTCAACAGAGAGTCCGAATTAACATCTTTGTGTTGCCATTTTGGTTTGTCTTTGCTAGATGCATTTTTGTTTTTTGTAGACTTGGATGTCTTTTTTCTCTAAAACAACAGACATGATTACTTCAACAATAACTTTTATTGTTAAAAGGCAACGAACATAGTTCTTCTATCGGTATGGAACAGCCGTCTAAAAGATACGAGGTCTGCGTGCTCGTCGGCAAAGTACTTACGTAGGCCCAAACACCCTGACAAATGAAACATAACAGGACGAGAGCTCAACTTTAGCAACAGCTGTTTTTGCAAAAATAATCAGGCCACTGAGTAATAATTATAGTATAGTCAAATGTAAAACTAACTTTTTTGGATTTTGGCGGATCAGTGGTGGATTCTCTGCTCGTCTGGTTTGTTGATTCCAACTGCAAAATATAGCTAATTATTAGTAACATATCAAAGCTAACTATAATTCTTAGTTACTGCAGTTTAATAAAAAGAGAAAAATACCTTGTACGATTTTGCTTATTTGAAGTTATGACAATACTGCAGAAAGAAAGTTGTAGCACTACTTTATACACATGTTGAAGCTTTTTTTCTATAAATTTTTGAAATATTGTTCCAAACGCTGCAATCTAAAATCTCTAGACGTACCTGCTCACTACTTCCAATTTCGCCCAACTCTACTTCAGCTCTTGATAGAAGTTGGTGGGGACTGAGGTTATCAGGCACTCCGGTCATGTTACCTCGATTATCTTCTTCAGTTTCATTTCCATCATCTTCCGGAGGAAATAAAATAAGACTTGGATCAGTTACCAATTCAGCTGTAGATCCGTTATTTTTTAATTCTTCCAATGCTTCTAAGGCTTCATAAACATTCATAATCTAGTAAATATTACCACGGTAACACTGTAAAATTACCTGAAGAAATACTTGCGCAAAATTTAATCAAAATATCTCAACTTCAACAATGAAACCATTTAAATTTACTTTATCTTAACTTTTGATTCACAACGCAACTTCGCTTGCAATTGCAATTTGTCACACTCGGTAAGCGGCTACACTCATTTTATTCGTAACAAAATTTTCTCGAAAAATGCAAGACCCACAACTGTTATTTGACAAATATTGTTTTGTACTAGAAATTAGATCACTTCATTAATTGTCCGTGGTGAGAATTAGAGAAAAGTTGAAGCTAAAACAAAATTGCGGATTAACCAGCCATTGTTCCAGAAAAGGATTAAGGTGCAATAAAACAACCACAAAGTTCCAATTACTTTTACAAAATGAGGATTACCTTTTATAAAAAGATTTCCGTGCAATAAAATAACCACAAAAGTTCTAATTTATTGTTACAAAATGCGGATTATCTTTCATCGAAACGATTTAGGTACAATAAAACAAACTATTACAGATTGCTTAATCTCAAAATCAAATTAGCGAAAAAATTTCACACGTACCCATTTACCACCAGCGTCAGTTTAAACTGACGCAGGAAAATTCCCACATAAAGCAAGTCAAAAACGTTTTTTCGCAAGTTTTCAGCTATTGTCATCTTTAGGTATAAATTTATTCTTTGTTTTTCAAGGTTAGAAAATTTTGCTCTCTCACGGTAAGTTGCAGTGACGTCATCAATAAATGACATGCAGCAAAAAACAAAAATTATGCATTTTCTTGTTATGTTTATTATAATTTTTTTTTTACGCAAAAATTAAATAAAAAAATGTTTGGAATTAAAAGTCTAGGATGTCATGAAATGACAAAATTAAACATTACTCAATTTGATGTTGTCAACCTATCGAAAATCAATTTTTTCTAGCGTCAGTTTAAACTGACGCAGGCGTGATATGGGTTAAAAAAACGTGAAAAAAACGTTGCTCCAAAGAAAATCTTAGTTCAGTATTTTGCGTACTTCCATAAAAATACCAAGAAAAAATTGATCAGTAAGCTTAATATGGTTTCTTGCCATTTTAGTTTCAAGAAAACACTTGCTAATTCTAGTATATTAAGCCAACCACTCTTCTAATTATACTTTGCCAATCAATACTGTAAGAAATGAAACTGATTTCATTTGATACAGTGTTGGCGGAACCATATTTAAAGCGGAGGGGGGCAAAAGTAGTGACAAGTTTTTCTTTCGCCTACAAATTATACTATGCGGCTAAGCTGCAGGCGAGCAATCAGGCTTTTGGTAAAGTGGGGGCTTGAATTAAAAGTTCATATGTCTCAAATATGTCTCAACTTTTGTTCTTGAGGTACTGGCACAACTTAGGCATATCTCAAACTGAGATCTGAGAGCAGAGCCCCCATCCGCTAGACATATTTTCCAATTTTTCAAAAAAAATTATCATTTTAGTGCTGTTTGGATCACTTATTGCACGTTTTTAGAGCCGTTTGAAAAGCTTAGCCACTGCCTTCATAGCCCATTTACGCAGAAAGTTTAATCATGTTTTTGACTGTTAATTTCTACGCCACGTTTTACAAACATTATTTTTTACCATAACAAGCCTAAAATTAAGTTATTTTTACAACAAATTGCAAAATCTCCGAGCGTTGGAGGCTATTGCCCTAAGGACTACCTTCGGTCCTGAACCCCAAAGTAGCCCTCAATGGCATATTTCAGGCTACGCGCCAAGCAAAACTAACAGCCAGTATACAAAAATTTATATCGGAATAACACATGGTGGTAGGTTGCACCTAAAGCTGTTAAACTGAAACGGAAAATCGTACGAAAACGTTTGCAGAAATATTACGGTATATCTTGAGCGCCTCTCCCCTGCAAGAATTTCTTGATACGCTCGTGAGTTTACCAAGAAAGAAAAGCAGAAAAGTTTTCTTCAGTTTACCGCTGGTCTATAACAGAGCCAACGCGTTACGGCAATAATATTTTTTTATTGTTAAATCATAGTTTAAACAATTTAAAAATACTACTTTGTATCAAAATAAAATGGTAAATTTTGTAATTAAAATCTTTTAATTAAATATTTTTAACTCCTCTAGCTTACTCTGCGGTGTTATCATCATTTTTATTACTTCAGTATATCAATTACACCATGGCATATATTTCGAGATAATTTTACCATTGCAGGTCGTCACTAAGGTTTCATCCGCGAGGACACAAATTGATCTTTCTTCAATCAATCCTCCACCACAAGGTGCGCTACATTGAACACTGGAGAGTGGATTCCAATCTGTCCACACTGGACATGGTTCAGTATTGCAATTTTCATTTTCTGTTCTTGTTGTACCTCCAGTATGGTTGCTACCAATGCAAGTAGGCGATGGAACGTCTTTCAAAAAAAAAAAAAAAAAAAAAAAAAAGATAACAATGGCATCTGTTAATTTCTTGACTTATTTCAAAAATACTTATTGAAAAGGCATCGTCAAGAAATTGCAGTTCGTAGTAGAACCAATTCTGGCACATCACATAGCAAAAATTTGTCCCTTAATACTTTTTGCTGTTTTGCTCCAACTTTTTACTGTTTTATTGTTTTTATTCACAAATTGTGATAATAGACAATTTCGGAGGATTAATTTTTACTCTAAAAATGATTATAAGAAAATTGGTAAAATTAAGTTATAAGCTTAAACGCGGGCTGAGCAGTTTTGGTGGATGGCGTCTTTTCCAGCAAAAACTGCGTTTCACTGCAGCTGTATGAGATTCTGTTCGGACAAGGGCCGGCAAACCTGCAGCTCTTTGATCCTCGTATTACGGTTTTAAATGTTTTTGGAAAATGAAGGGTAATTTACGCTTAAAAGTAAAACACTTAGAATTTTATTGCTGCTGAAGCGAGCATTTAATTAAGTTTCTGATTCATTCATTCTGCTGATTTTAGTTCTTGTTTTGATCTGACAATGTTTTAGTAATCATTAGTGGCGCAAATCTATCAAAAAAATTGGGGGAGACAATTTTCAACCTGCCATTAAAAAATACCGAAATGGTATATTTTTGCAATTAGTATCCCCAATTAGCTAATTGTGCTGCAGGTAAGGTATCGGCTGGCTCGCCGCAGCAAATTTGCCAAAATGGTACTTGGATCTCAAGCTATATTTTATCTGCATTGAAAAATGTATTCAGCGTGCGGCTCGTTAAATAAACCAATGCATCTCAAACGTATTACTTGCCGAACTAGAGGCGGAGCCCCTATTTTTTTTCGATTTTTGCTTTTTTTTCGATAAAAGTTTTGTTTTTTCAATCGTTTTAACGCCATTTGGATGGCATTTCCTACCGTACGTTTTCGATCCGTTTGAAACCACTAAATTGTTGAGATAAATGGAAACCATTTGAAGAAATTAAACTGTTCAACTCTTTAATTCAGCCTCGCTCAAGATTACTGTTCAAATCCAAAACACGTCTAAAAGTCTGCATATTTGGGATGAATTTTCAAACTGCTTTAGCTAAGGGGGGGGGGGGGGGAGCTTCAGCCCAGCTGCTTGTCGCATACTGCGTAAGCGCACTGCAGCGATTGCATGTTTAAGTATGGAACAATCGTCTTATTGAACTTCGCTTTTGCTTGCTCTCCAACATAAAAAGCAATACGGTTTATAACTGTCTAAGTATTTCCATCTTTTGGACCTACATCGTTCATTACAGCTTTAGCTTCTTAAGGTATTGCGGATATAATCAATGTGGCCTATGGATATCCAAGTTTAGACGCCTGGCACACCTTGTAAGTGTAAGCCGCCAAAAGGCCGAGCTTGCTTGGAGTAACAATTTAACTAAAATTAAAAACCTCCGAAAACCTGACCGAAACATAAAATACTCTCCACAATACGTACGATAGCATGAAAAAGAATGCACGTAGAACCCTGATTATCTTTGGATACACATACGTATGTGAGAAATTTTTCTTCAACATGATCTATATTGAAACCAGAACTCGCACACGGCTCGCAGATGACAGCTTACAATGATTGTCAGCTGTCATCTGCGAGACGTGGGCGCGATCTGGTTTTAATGTAGATCATGTTGAAGAAAAATTGATTGTAAGCTGTCATCTGCGAGACGTGTGCGAGATCTGGTTTTCATGTAGATCATGCTGAAGAAAAACTTGAAGAATAAAGATGATTTCCAACAGCCCACAAGTGCAGAGGCTTTGCGCTGAGATGCAAGAGCAAAAATCACATTAATTAAGTCTAATTGCAAGAACTGCTTTTTTAAATGTGGCACATGACAGCTTTTCTTTATTTTTTTATTAAAACCAAAAATAGATAAATATAATGCACAATGTTGTTTTCCTTTTATTGTGAAAATAGTTTTGCCGCTCTCAGTGATTTTTATTTTACAAAAAATCGGCTAAAATGGCTCTTTAAGTGCAAAAGGCTGCCAATCCCTGCGCTAGGACTACTGAATCTGTTTTTTCTTTATCTTTTTTTTTGAAAAAATAAACTAAAAGTCTCACATATGGATCGTCAAAATCAATGTAATACTTTTGTTAATAGTAATTTAATTGTGATGTTTTGACGTTAGAGTTTCAATGTTTAATCGCTTGCGTGCTATCTGGTCTAAAGGCTAGGTCTGCTATCTTAAGAAAGAGCCACCAGAACGGCGACTACTTAAAAACAAGCAATGCGAAAAATTTCTCTTCACACTGGACTCGAACTTGCAGCCTTTGGGTTTACAGTACACTACTCTACCACTTGAGCTAGAGAAGACGTCTCCTCGCATGCTTAATTTTGGCTACTTAAACTCAGAAACTTGCTTGTTTTATGATGCTAATAATAACTTAATTGTGATGTCTTGACGTTAGCTTTTGCTTACTTACACTAAAAAAACGAAACTTTTATCGAAAACAAACAATACTTTTGCTTACCTGGATCTCTACATGCATATCGCATGGTTCGGTTTCCTCCATCGCAAAATACTGAACAAAAATCCATTCCTGCTCGAATCCATTTACCAGTACAAGTTCCTGTACAACGATCAGCACAAGCAGATTCATTGTAACAAGGATAGGAAAGACGTAACAAACAATCTGAGTTGCTTGAACAAACACGTTCACGTTGTTCGATTGCACTGGAACACTCTCCAGAGCATCCTAAAATGCGCTTTCAAGAAACAGTACCGATTATTAAGTTGCTGGTAATTACTATGCAATATCAAGACCCTATAAGTATTGCATGGAGGCAAAACAGGACCACTTAAAATGCAGATTATGCGACAAATCAGACGGGCATTATGATACCCAAAATTTTTCAAAGTCAGATGAATCAAGAACACTGCAGTATAATTAAGTCTTCTGGAACGCTAATTTTTACAGTAATGTCTCAAGGCCTTGAGTTTTGGTTCTACGATACTCTAATTAAAATGACCTTTTTTGTAATGACGCCGCAAACGACTCAAATTTTTTGCACAAGTTGCAAAATTACTCGAAGGCGAAAAGAGACCTTAGCTGTCTTCTGGCCATGGCACTTGGTGAATAAAGCTATAATTACTATCACAAATGTTTAAACGAGGACTGAAGGCAAAAATCAATGGGAGTATCTAAATTCAAGGCAGATGTGTTAGATTGGTTCTGATTCCATACTTCTTGACCCAGCCGTTCTAAAGTCATTCTTTTTCAAACACAACGTAGAGGCATCCCGAATTACAAATTTTTTGCAAGCTGACATTTCAAAGCAGAAGCATAACCCACATAGACCTATATTAACATTTACTCTAATCGCGTCTTTGCCTTAGGATAGAACTTAGGTGGCGTTGGTGATGTTATCAACGACAGGGTTGCCAGTAAAAATTACGGTTAGAGAAACCCTTACGTCGCGTTTAAAGAAAAATATATCTGGAACGGTTGGGTCGAGAAAGGTGAAGTCAATGCCATTCTAGTTTAACGCGATTGCCCTAAATTTAGATATCCCTGTTGATTTTGTCTTCTCTCCCCGTTTAAATCCAAATAGTAGCGTCAGTGAAACGTCTTATGATGTACAATTTAAAGTTTTCAATTACTGGATTTAAAATATGAATTAAATTACTCTTATTCTTCAATCAACTTGAAATTTCCAGAGATCATTTGTAAACGTATCTGTATGAATCAAATCGAATTAGCTGTATGAAAAGTTTTAATGTATTTTAGCTACTGTGAACGACGGAAAGCCGCTGATTATTTTACTCCATGCAGTTTGTAATTGCGCTTTTTTGTGCCTTTAGAGTTTAAACAGCTAGACTATCATGCAAGATAAATGGACAAGATTTCCGCTTTATTATTGTTTTGTGCAATTCGTTAGTTGTACATATGTAATGTTTGAGGCATGAACAAAGCTAACATGAATATTGTGCTTCGAGATTACTTTTCTCCACTGACGTTAAGTTTGTAGTTTTTGGTTAGGAAAACTCCTCTTGATCACACCGCATCTTCATCCCTCTGATTGAAATTAGATTTAAAACTTTTCACATATATAATCCTATTAGTAGGTTTTTGATAATGATAATAACATTACCTTGGCATAAAGTATACTTATATTACGCTATATGACGTTGAGTGGTTGTAATATTGAAACAAAGCTGTTAAAAATTAATCTTTTATGATTGAAAAACTTAATACAAAACAAATGTTTCTATGCAAATACCGGCAACGTGGCCGAGAGTTGGCGGTAGGCGGCCGACGTAACCAAGAGTACGTAGCTGTTCTTCACGGATAATCGCATAATCTGTTTTTAACTCGAATTTCGTTACATGGCAACGTGTATAAAACAGAAATATCTTAGATTTTAGCCAATTCTTTTAAGTGGGTGCAGATTCATCTAAAGTATGCGTAGCTCCACCGTCGCTTTCACAGCTAGTCAAAATTCCGGGAACCGTTCACAAACAAATATCCAGTAATCAACACAGATCAGGTCCATCGAGATCGCTTTTCAATCAAAACGTAACTTGTGTCATTAACTACCGGTCTTTGAGAAAAAAACGGTAAATTATGAAGCACTTACTTCCGAAGCATGAAACATTACATCAACATTCTCCAAACATTCAGGACTTGTTTCGCAATTCACAGCAATTTGTTCGAAAGCTCCAACTGCCTTGTTTAAACATTCTATTCCTTCACCAGCATCACAATTCAGAATTCTCCTTCGAAAACAATCAAGTAATTCAGTACAATCAGCCCAGGAAGTCCATACCGTTGTTTGACTGTGCACATCCAGAATTAAAAGCAAACAAAATGCAAGTACCAGGGTAGTTTTCATCATTAAATTTAGGCTTTAAGATTAACAGTTAGTTGTGTGTTCCTAAAATTGAAAATCAAATTTCTAGAAAGCGATTAAGTTATGCTATAGCTATCTGTATCATTTATTGGTGTAAAATAGATTAGAAACTTGATAACACAAAATAGTTTATTTTTTATTATTCTGTTTTTTTTGAATTGCGATTTCTGCTTCACAATTAAAACAAAAATTGTTCTTTATGTCATAGCTCTTGATTGTAAGAGCTAGTTCATTGCTTTGTTGTTAAATTTTCATTTGCCTTTAGTCCTATCTACAGTAAGTTTATTGATGTTATGTAACTGATGCTCACTTCAGCATATTAAAATTGACTGAATTATTACTTTTTCAACCTTTCATAATGCTGCACCAGTAACATGCGATTGACATGTTTATATATATGCATGAGCTAGTAAGATAATTTACGTTTTGCGGTTGGTCGTTAGCACTCAAACTGAAACCTTTATCACATAGTCTTTGACTTAAGCCGCTACAGTCCAGTTGGTTGTTTCAATGGTGAACAAAAGACCTATTTTTTCCCCACTATACTGCACGTATTGGATTGAGTACTTTTACTGAGACAGTACATTAATGCTTTCTGCAGACTTTTCGTTTTTGAGATGTTTTTCGATATTACCGCTCAAATCTATTGTTCTGTTAATTATTTTTGCAAGTTGCATTACTAACGCTTACGGCTACAAAGTTTATGTTAAGCGTTGTATTGCTGCCGAGTGACGGTTTTTGTAAATCATAAGCTGCAGAGTGTGGTTAATTTCCTATTGAGTAGGCAAGTAAGAGGTGAAAAAGAAGTATGAACACAAAATGCAGCAAACTTAAAAGTTCGAAATTCTTCTAATTTCTGATTAAAATTTGTTAAACAAGGTAAAAACTTTTTTTTGAATTGAAAACTAGTAAATTTTGGATTGAGGCTGGCTGTTCTTAAATTTGCACAATTTTTCAGCCTTATTTGTTCTTGCTTTGATACAAACTCATATTTTTTGCGTAACTGAAATAGATAGATCATATTTCTTGATAAAGTCTTACGGACAGATCTTGTAGATAGTTGTACAGATAGATGTTATAAATAATTCTTGATATAGTTTTCAGGGAAATTAACAACGGTAACATAGAAAAGGCCATAAAAGTTCTGCTGATTGCGTACAAACACGTTGTATTGGCAAGACGTGTTCTTGATTGTTTTTTTTTTTCATATCTAGGTTAACTTTAATCTTAATTTGTTCTTAAATTTTCAGCAAAAATGAGCTTCGTACTTTTATAAAATTGTTTTCATAAAAAAAGTGTATTTTAGCAAGAATAAAAACTAAAATTTTAGAAAATCTTAGAATATAGTTTGGTTATTTTTGAGATATTTGCACTTTAGCTATCTTAATGAATATATGCAATACGCAGCAGCTTATACGTGATGTTGCTTTTATTTTGATTGTTTTTTGGCAGTATTATTCCGTGGCCACAAAATAAAATAATTTTCTTGACAAGACCTTGAGCAAAGATAGGCAGTTGGCTGCTGGCAGGTGACAGCATGACTCGAAGCCCGAAAGATCTCTTTGTTTCTCTTGGCCTAGGCAACTTGGTAAAAAGATCCCATTACAAATAATGTCAATGCTAAACCAACATGACAAACTGCTTGATGTGTGATTTAGAATCAAAAAAATAATTAAACGAAGTAAGACTAGCTTGTCGACTTTGTTCGTTTGTATGATGAGTAAATTTAAAATGCAGTTACTTTTCAATCATGAAACATTTCGTTAACATTTTTCAAACGTTCAGGACTTGAATTGCAGTTGGAAGCAACTTGTACGAACGCATTATCTGTCTTATTCGAAGATGATAATTCTTCATCTACATCACAAATGGAACTTCTTCTTCGAAAACAAAATTTTGATTCTGTACACTCTGCTCAGAAAGTCCATCCTGTTGTTTGACTGATCACAGCAACGATTACAAACGAGCAAAATACAGTACAGTAATTTTTATCTTGGTCAATTTATTTTATTTGTAGCATGAATCTTAACTATGCAATTTGATGACAAAGAACTATAAACGGAAAAAAGATTGCTGAAAAACATTAAATGATTTTTTGAGTTTATTTTAAGTCGCATTTGTTTTTGAAAAACATTTATTATAATTTTAAAGTGTTTTTTATTTTTGATTTTGAGAAGCATACCCCAGACAAATACCAATAGTGATGATGACAAATTTGTGGTTGAATTTCATATGCAGTATCTCGGAAATTGTTAAGGATATTCCAAAACTAGTTAAGAAATAATCAAAGTGTTAAACCTAATTAAAGTTTCACAAGATCATTTTCATGAAAATTAAATTTTTAGTTTTGGCGACTTTGAAAAATGCTTTATTCAAGTTTAGTTTATTGCAACAACAGCTCCTTTCGAAGAAAACCTCGCAGCGGTGACAAGCCGTTGGCAAAACTGTGTCTGATTTGAGCGGCCGAAAATTTGAATTTCAGACCTCCTGCTCCACATACGAACGCGTTACCGCTCGACCAACTGGACGGTCGCCCCTTCTCGTGCTAAATACTGTTTTTGTTTTAAACGTTTGCTGAATTGTGATGTATTTATTTATGTTTTGCAATGAAAGATTATGGTACTACTACCGGATTATTGCAAGCAAATCAAAACTGAACTCTACGGAAGCAGCTCAGTCGATCTTTCGATTTTTTTTGCACAAGTAATCTGCTAACTCAATTCATTAAGTGTGCTTTGTAATAAATTGTAACTCAATGAAAGTATTTTGACAGATATAGAAGTGTTTGCCTTGTATTTGGACTGTTATTTTGGGATGCTAATGAACATAAACCGAATGCTTTATTATTTGACTTGCTAATCAAAGAACTTTTTAAGATCAAGTAGTGGCTCTAACGGAAAATTGCAAACTAGACATTTTTAAGTATTAGTTGCTCAGCAAACCATAAATAAATATACCACAACTCATACCAAAATGCAATCATTGCATTTGTAAATATTTTTTGCTGTTGCAAACTTTTAAAATACGAGATTGTGCCAGAGGTTGGGAGTGCTTTTGATGTAGGGGAGGTTAAGTCACAATGAATTACTTTTACTTTTGTTCTGGTTTGTGTCTTTGGGTACGAATATCACAGAAAGCAACAGCTTTTTTAAAAGTAGTAACAAAAGTTTTAAAAATAAAAGTTTTTTTTTTAATGTAAGAAATTAGGAGGAAGCAACTTTAGAGAGAATTAATCAAAAAAAGTATAAAGAAATATTCTATTGCTAGTTTCAGGTTTTTTAAGTATAAATTAAGTAATTAAGTATAATTAAAATACAAAGCTAGCCTAGCCTAGCTTGTGGTAGCCTTGTAATAAGATAACGGAGATGTGTTTTTGAGTTATGTTGCAATATGGTTACTGAAAGTAACCTTTCTACTGAAGCTATAAATTTTATAACTACACTATTACAAATCTTACCAAACGACACTCATTCATTCAATCACAAATCATCTACATTCTGATGCCGTCAGCCACATTCTACGTTTGATTAAAAAAATGCGAAAGTCAAACCAGCAGTACAAACGCCCAAGCAGTCACCCATCAAATGAAATGGACACCAGCAATCAGTTATCTAGGGTGTCATCACCAGCACTAATATTGTCTATCTATTAACTGACTGACTGTACTGCCAGAATCAAACAGCGGACCCCCATTTTCTGTCACACCATATCTGATCCAAACATAGCCCTGTATTAACGCAGACATAATGCAGCTAACATTTACGTTGTCAACCGTATCATCCCTGAACTTTTAAAAGGAAATTTAAAAGCAAATTTCATAATTACTAGAATTACTGTAAGTTTCAAAATCATTGAAAATAGTGACTCTGACTATTAAATACCTAAATTTTTATGCTATCCAATTCCGTATTAACGTTTCGTTAAAAGATTTTCCGATTTTATTTATTTTAATTTACCTCATCAATTTTAATCTAAATTTTAATAGTTTCATCAGCTTCAGGCAAGAATATTTTACTTTTAGACCCTACTTTTATCTAATAGCTGACATTCAAGAAATCATTTAGTTTACCATTACCTTTCCACCACTCATTTTTGCTAGATGAAATTTATTATAAAAACAATCAACAACGCCATTTCGGTTATACTTGATATGATTCGCAGCGTAGTCTCCGTGCATTCGCCAGAGTCTCATTGCAGTCTCCGTGGGTTCGCAGCGCAGTCTTCGTGCAGTCTACGTCAATTCGATAGCGTATACACTTCGAACCCACGGAGACTGCAGTACGACTCCACGGAGACTGCGCTGCGAATTGAAAAAATTTTGAACAGGTTAAAAACATTTTGCTCGTTGGCAACACCACTGCAAATGCGCTGAGATTCATGCTGCTCCCACACTTTGGCGACTTTGACTGCGACTCCCCTGCGAATTGAACATTTTTCAGTTCTCTGAGTCTCCGCGCAGTCTCAACGCAGTCTCAGCGCATTTGCAGTGAGTCTCAGCGCATCTGCTGTAGAGTCGCCAACGAGCAAATTTTTTCAACCTGTTCAAAATTTTTTTAATTCGCAGCGCAGTCTCCGCGGAGTCGTACTGCAGTCTCCGTGGGTTCGCAAAGCATTTGCCATCAAATTAACGGAGACTGCTGCGCTGAGACTGCGCTGCGAACCCACGGAGACTGCAATGAGACTCTGGCGAATGCACGGAGACCGCGCCGCAAATCATATCAAGTATAACGGAAATGACGTTGTTGCTTGTTTTGTAATAAATTTCATCTTGCAAAATAATGAGTGGTGGAAAGGTAATGGTAAATTAAATGGTTTCTTGAATGTCAGCTATTAGGCAAAAGTAGGGTCTAAACGTAAAATATTCTTGATAAATTCGGATAAAAATTGATGAAGTAGATTAAAATAAATAAAATCGGAAAATCTTTTAACAAAACGTTAATACGAAATTGGATAGCATAAAAACTTGGGTTTTTAATAGTCAGAGTCAATATTTTCAATAATTTTAAAACTTACAGTAATTCTAGTAAGTATGGAATTTGCTTTTAAATTTCCTTTTAAAAGTTCAGGGATGGTGCGATTGACAACGTAAATGTTAGCTAAATATGTCTGCGTTAATATAGGGCTATGGTTGGATCAGATATCGTGTCTAAAAGTGGGGTCGGTCGAGCGATAACACGTTCGTCTCTGGAGCGATAGGTCAGAGGTTCGAATCTCTGGTCGGTCAAATCGCACACAGTGTACCAACTGCTCGCCACCGCCGTGACATTTTTTTGAAAAGAGCTGTGTTGCCGTGGCGCAAAGACGCGGAGATGGGCCCAGCCAAATCGTTACACGCTTCGACGAATTACAGCGAGTATAATAAAACATTTGATTGGTTTGATTTGAAAATGGGGTACACTGTTTTATTCTAGCAGTACCGTCAGTAGATAGACAATGTTAGTGCTGGTGATACGCTAGATAACTGATTGCTGGTATCCATTTCAGTTAATGGGTGACTGCTTGGGTTTTTGTACTTCTGGCTTAATGTTTGCTTTGTTTTTAATCAAACGTACCGTAGATTGAAACTGAAGGCATCAGAATATACATGATTTGTGGTTGAATGAATTAGTGTCGTTTGGTTAGATTTGTAATACTGTAATTATAAAATTTATAGTTTCAGTAGAAAGGATACTTTCAGTATCCATATCGCAACACAACTCAAAAACACCACTCCGTTATCTTATTACAAGGCTTCTATACAAGCTAAGCTAGCTTTATATTTTAATTACACTTAATTGAATTTCTAATTTAATTTACATTATTACTAGGAATGGCCTGAACTGTAAAATGCCAGTCTACCCGGATACAGCTAGAATTCCAAATGGTATGTTTGAAAAATGTTGTTACTATATTTAAGTTAATTTTGATAATGTGGCTATTACTGACTTTATTTATTTACCATATTTGTATATTTTCTTGGTAAAGGCGCTTAGTATAATGCCGAAAACGTTCGAGAAGTTTATTTAAAATACTAAGTTAGCCTATAGCTTGTAATAGCCATGTAGTATGATAAATGCAGTGGTGTTTAAGAGTAATGTTACCATATAGTTATAAAATTATTAGCTTACCCCTTTGGTTTGTGCTCGTTTTTGGAAGCAATAATGCCGTATACTGCAAAGCAACATTTATTTAATTATAATTTAGTTGTGATATTTTTGACGTTCGCTGGCCAGAGCTTTTAATATTTAGTCGTTTGCGTGTTATCTGGCCTAAAGGCTAACAGCGCGGAAGCCTAGGAAAGAGCCACCATAACGGCGACTACGTAAAAGCAAGCAATGCGAAAAAGTTGTCTTCACGTTAAAAGCCAAACTACTGTAAAATGATCTTTACCCAGAATTGAAACGGTTTTTGAACCCGAAAAGAGGTAAAGACCAAAAAACAGGTCTTCACTCAGAATTGGGACGGTTTTTCTGCCCAAATTAAGGTGGAGACCAAAAAAAAAAAGGTCTTCATCCAGGCTGAGAAACGTTTTTTTGTGACCCAAATAACTTCAAGTTCAGAGTCAAAGTAGACAATTTCTACTTTTGAATGCCAATGAGAGGGGGCTATTTTCGATTTTAGTACAAAAATTGGCCTCAAAAGTGCTAAAAACATGGTATTTTGCATACTCTGCTGGCCGATGGGGGGAGAATACAGCCCTCTCCCCCTCCCGCCCCTGGACGCTCTACTGTATGCGATTTTAATATCGTTTGACACTGCTGTTGCTTTTAATGTACATTTTGTTGCAAGCATAAAACGTAAACATATCCAAATTTAGAGCATAAAACTAGACTTCGAAAATCATCATCATCATCATCATCATCATATTTATTTATTTACCAAGTGACGTCATATCACAAGAAAAATACTGCAACTTCCTCTAGGTCTATCACTAAAGCATCGAAATATGCAATTCCTTTAAAACCAAACACACAAACTTGCAGAGTCAATGCGATATTTAGTCACTTGGTGAGGAGACAGCGAAGGACCGAAAGGTCATCTAAGTCTACTGCCACCTCACCAAGTTAAGGTTAAAAAAAAGCTTCTAGATTTTCTCGGTCTGCTACTTTCTATGATAAAAAATTTTATGCAAAATTAGAACAAAATATTGCAAAGATATGTACATTTTGTACAGTGTATACACAAAACTCACAGTCACCATGTAAAGAAAATGCAAGACAACATTAGAATTGTTCTCACTCTAAGCATAATAAAAAATAAAAAAATAAAAATGCTGTAACTACAGATTGGATAGAAATAAAATTAATAAAGTTCATAATGCTTATTTATGTTTTATAGAATTTAAAGTGGGCAATTGGAGTGAAAAAAAAAAACCTCCTTGCTTTGTTTTGTATTGTTTGCCAATATGTCATTAGTACTGGTACAATTTCCAATACCAGTATATATCAACCTCAGTCAGTTATTGCAAAATTACTAATAATTCAAGGGCACATCAAAATGAGAGATGACGTATTGTAATAAATGTGTGATAGATGAATGCACCAAACTCATGCTATTCAAGCAATAGAATAGGTTATTGTTGAACTCAAGCATAAATATGCAACTATGATTCCTGTACTTACTACTGCATTGCTGATAGAAAGCTGTTATTCTAGCTTTTATCGGTTTCATAGTTTGATAAAAAATGAGCTTTAACAGCTTTTTTAATCTGTAGAATGAAACTTCTTTCATACTGCTTGGAATTTCATTCCAGACTTTAATTCCTGCGAATGATAGAGACTTTTGCCCTAATCTTGTTCTAGTTCTTGGAAGGAAGAAGTTGTTTTTGTGGCTCAATCTTGCCTTATGTGTACAGCAGTTTTTTATTAGGTTAAACTTATCTGAATTTGCAAAAGATAATACATTATTGTGAATTTTGTACATTAGCTTTGCAGTTTCCAGAGAGTAAATATCCTTGAGTTTTAAGCATTTAGCTCGATAGAACAAAGGATTAGTATGCTTACGATATCCACTTCCAGTTAACAATCTGATGCTTCTTTTTTGCAGAATAAAGAGAGGTGCTAATGTTGATTTTGAAGCAGTCCCCAACTACTTATGCAGTATTGTAGATGAGAGTATATGAGGCAGTGGTAAACAGATCTTAAGGTTTGCTCATCTACAAAATGTTTTATTTGATTAAGGGCCCAAGATCCCCTTGCTACCTTTGAACATTGTTCCTTGATTTGTTGTTTCCAGTTTAGATTGTCGTCTATGAGAACACCTAGATACTTTATGTGATGTGATTGCTTGATTGGATTATTATCTATTGATACTTTGAGTTCAGGTTTATTTTGTTTTGTTGTCACTACCATAAACTCAGTTTTATTAAAGTTAATTGATAATTTATTCACCTTGAACCATTTGCTTACATTGACTAATTCATCATTAATATTTTGTTGCAGTGTTGAAACATTAGAATGGGAGAGAGTAAGGTTTGTATCATCTGCAAAAAGATGAATTGTGGAATTTGAGACAAGTGGTAGATCATTGATATAAATATTAAATAACAACGGACCTAGAGTTGAGCTCTGAGGAATACCGCAAATAACATCTCTTGACTTGGATTTATATTGATTTACAATTGTATACTGTTGACGGTCAGTCAGGTAACTTGCTAGCAACTGTAAAGGTAATCCTCTAATTCCATACTTCTCTAGTTTCTTGATCAGTATTGTGTGATTGATGGTATCATATGCTTTTCCTAAATCTAAGAAAATAGAACATGTAATGAGTTTTTTATCCATATTGTCAAGTAGCTTATTGTAAATATCTAAAACAGCTTCATTTGTTGAGCAATTTTTCTTAAAACCATACTGGTTTGGACTAATCAAATTATTGCTCACAAAATAATTGTTTAGTTGATCAAGCAGACACTTTTCAAAAAGTTTGGCAAAAGGATTTAAAATAGAAATAGGGCGATAATTACTGCATAACTCTCTTTTGCCTTTTTTGAAAATTGGAACAACTTCAGCGGTTTTTAACACTTTTGGAAAATATCCTGTTGATATGCATGCATTAAATATGTTAGTTACAACTGGAGCTATAACAGAGCCTGACATTTTTATATACTTTGCAGGAATTCCATGTCTTCCTGTACTTTTTGATGGATTCATAGCTCTAATGTAATTTACTACTTCTTCTTCAACTATTGGTTCTAGAAAAAACGAATTGCAACTACTCTAAATCAAAGACGTGGCATTAAACTTGCCATCAATTATAGCTGGTGTTTCGATTGTAGACGCAAGGTTAACTCCTATCTCTATGAAATATTTATTGAACAAGTTACTGATGGCCTGTGGACCTTGTGCACTTTCACTTTTGGAAGCATACATTTTATTAGGAATGTTATTTTTTTTCACATTTTTCAAGTGAATAATTTTATAATTTTCCAAAGCGACGAGGTGTCATGCTTATTATCATTCACTAAATTTTTAATGTAAAGTCGTTTTGCATATTCCTTAATATGAGTCAGGTTATTTCTATAGACTTTGTATTGTGCCCATGTATTACTGTCATTTAATTTAAGGGCTCTTTTGTACAATAAATTTTTTTGCTGGATTGATATAAGAATTCCTTTGGATAACCATGGTTTGTTTTTTAGTTTTGTTTCCTTTCTGCTTTGTTTTCGTAATGGTGCATGTATGTTTAAAGTCTTATGAAAAATGTCAATAAACTTTTCAGTGTAGTTGTCAATGCATTCCTCTTTGATATCACCTAATAGCTCCATTCCTTCAGTTAATTTGTCTAGAAATTTTTCTACTTCAAAATTTTTTGTATCACGAATTAGGGTGACAGTTGATTTTTCACTCTTGGGCAGGCTTAAATTAGAACACACCATTACTGGCAGGTGATCACTTACATCTTCCACCAGAATAAAACTTTTGTGTTCACCCACTACATTGTTTGTATAAACATGATCTAAAAGAGTTGAGCTTGTAGTGGTTATTCTTGTCGGGTGTGTAATTAAGGGAATGCAGCCTAAGCTATATGTTAAATTCATGAAATCTTTAATATTGATATCAGAGTTACTTTTCAACAAATCTGCGTTGAAGTCTCCTCCGATATAATACATCAATTTTCTACTATTCAATTTTTCAATGGTTGATTCAAAACTCTTGCAAAACTCTGATAATTTCTGTTTAGGGTGTCTGTAAATTACTCCCACTATACATTTTTTGTTATTTCCTAAATCTAGTTGAATCCACATATCTTCACAGTTAGGAATGTTTAAATCAAACTCCTTGCAAATTGAAATTGATAAAGACTCCTTAATAAAAAATCCTACTCCTCCCCATCTTGTAGTTGTGCATTTGTGGTAAAAATGGTACCCACTTAACTTTGCATTGTATACCTGTAACAATTTAAGTTTGGTTTCACTTATAGCAATAATATCAGGTAAGATATCATTATTTGTTAAAAGTTCATTCAATTTATCAAAATTTGCATTTAAGCTTCTTATATTCACGCAAAGCAAAGAAAATTTACACTTTTTGTTAATAATATTGGCTTCGGCCAGTGAGCAGTATTTTGAGTTAACCAAACCACAATTTAAATCATTTAGTAAGCTTTTTATCTTGTTGTCTACCTGTAAGCATTTAGCTGGGAAAAACGAATTGTTTGTGTGATTAATATCAAAGTTTAGTGTGTCATCATTTCTCATTTCATTTAACAATTGCTTATCATCTAGGGTTTGAAAAGGAAACAATTCACTGTAACAATTTTGGCAGAGGTATGGTTCAGTAGAAGAACAAAGAGTGTGAAATTTAAGGGGACTAATGACTGTGCATTTGAGATGAATCCATCCACCACACATGTCACACTGAATAGCACACTGGTTCCTTTTACAAGGTCTTAAACATATTTCACATCGACATTTAACTGGCATAATCAAGCAGTCAAACCAATGAAAGATTCTACACTAGTTAGACGAAATAGCAAATTTAGAATCAGCCACAAAATACGCAGAAAAAGTTGTTTTGAATTTAAAATGAAAACAGGTGAAAAGTATCTTTCAATATACTGGTAATTATAAATTTAGACAGAAAGGTACAGAAAAAAAAAAGTCAGATCCAAACTATGTACACAAAAATACAAAAACTACAAATGTCAGATCCTGCTATGTAGGCACAAAGCACCAAAAGAGTGCTGAGTGTCAGGTTGAAGTAGCCTTCTTATTCATACACCCAAGAGTTGTTAGCACAGCAATAATTGTTAAGTTCACTTTCTTTAAACCATAAAGCTATTTCTTTCTTTGCTGTTTCCACAGAGTCAGATCCATGACATACCGTATATTTCTCCCAATGTCAATACAATAATCTCCACGAATTGTTCCAGGAAGAGAATCAACAGGGTTAGTCTCTCCAAGCATTTTAAGATCAGTTTTAACTGTTCCTTTTCCTTCCCAAACCATTGCCACAACTGGCCCAGACAACATAAATTCAACAAGTTTTGGGAAAAATGGTTTTGAACTGAGATCTGCAAAGTGCATTTCTAGCAAATCTTTACTGGCAGTCGTCATTTTCATGGCACAAAGCCTAAAATCTTTCTCCTCAAAACGGCAAATTATTTTGCCAACTAAACCCCGCTGAACACCATCTGGCTTCACTGCAATAAAATCTTCAAGAAAAAGTTGGATTTGACCAAAGAGGGGGAAGGCTTGAACCAAAAGTTAAAAGATTCCACCACCAACTATCACTAGGCCTACCAGTAGGCCTACCGTTTAACCTCTTTTACCCGTCTTATTCAAATAGAATGAAGGGCATGTCTTATTCAAATAGCAGAAATAGTTTTGCCGAAAATAAAATAGCCGAAACTGTCGTAAAACGTTAGTATCTGAGAGACGTTTTGACGTAGTCATTATTTATCAATCTCCAAACGATACACAAAAAGATTAAATGTCCTGCAAAAGAGCAAGTTTAACAAAAAGGCGAAATAAATCCGAAATTAACCAAATATTTAATCGTTCGCGAGCTATCTGGCCTAAAGGATAACAGCGCGGAAGCCTAGGGAAGAGCCACCAGAACGGCGACTACTTAAAAGCAAGCAATGCGAAAAAGTTGTCTCTCCGCACGAAAGACAACTTTTCCAAAAAACGCACAAAATCTGTTCCAAATCTAGGTGTAGATCGTTTTCGTTTGGTTTTTACCTCCGAAACAGCCCCCCATCATAGCAAATTCCTGGCTGCGCGCCTGATTGCATATTTTAGTAAAATTGACTTTGAGTGCAATCTACTAAACGAAAACTGTGTCCATTTGCTAAGTGTACGTATATCCTCTTCAATCACAGAAATGTCGGCAGCGTGGCCGAATTGGTAAAGGCGTCGTTTTTACGACGACCCTGATCGAATGATTTGAGTTCAACCCGTACCCTAGTCACGTTGTTGCGTCCTTGGATAACATGCTTTACAATGATTATCTCTGCTTGGTGGCTTCGAACAAGAAGCAAGTTCATTGAATTAAAATTCAAAGAAATCCACAGGAACATTGGATCATCGGAAACTTCTAAGCAGGTGCGGATTCCTCCAATCACGAAGTAGTCCTGGTGATAAAAAGTTTGCGGATCGTCCAACAAGTTAGCGTCTGACGCAGTCGGGTGACAGGAGGATAAATATGCGATACAACAAAAACAACAACAAAATACTACGAAGTAAAAAACACTTGCGCAAAAACAATAGTAATACCCAACAATAAAGTTACTGTAATTCGAAAGTTATTCACCATTTTATTGCTTTTCTGATTTTGAAATTAAGTAACCACAATAAACGTTGAAGAAAGAGGAACAATTTGATTAGTTTATACCTAGTTCAAAATTTCGCTCTTAAAAAGTTTTGAAAGCTTTTATAAGATTTTCAAGAGCATAGATGATGAAATTTACCAACAAATTATTATGCCAATTCACAACATTTGTTATTTTTCACGTTGGTTTAAATGAATTTTTTGAATTTCTGTAAAGACCCGGTAGTGCCTTTAAATGGCAAAGTACGGCAGTAATGAACCAACGGTACCATTGAAAAAATACCGACTTACCGCTCAAGTATGCTGTAATACAGCATAGCTATGCCGCGAAAACTAACCGATTTTAGTCTTTTTTTTCGATGTTGATTTTTTGGACAACGTTTGAGTTTTTTCTTCGCTGCTGAAATAAAGCTTTCATTGAAATTTGCATCTTCTCGAAAAATAACAAGCTTGATCAATCTTTTAAATGAACTTTTTTTCTTTAATTTCACCTGCTTTCTTATCATAAAAATGAATATTTTTTTTTTTGTTTAAGATTAGTAGAAATTAATTTGCTTGCATTTGCAAAGGATTTGCCATTCTCTGCTACTCCACGGAGACTCTACCGAGACCGCGTTACGACGCCCTGAGACTACGCTGCAATTTGAATCGCAGTGGAGTCGCAGTCAAAGTCGCCAAAGTGTGAGAGCAGCATCAAACAACAAAATCACCAGGCTAAATCAATCAATCAATCAACAAGGCAAACATCACAGTACTTCATCCGTTCTCGTGACCTATATTGTTAATTAGCATTAGTAAAAGTATTAGCACATTTCTACAATCGATTGTTAAATTATAAATTTATAATCAATAAAATAAATAAAATAAAATTGTTAATTAGCGAAGACACCATAGCAGTTGATTGCACCATTTCAACATTTATTATTGCAACTACATAAGCTATTGTTCAAAAACACTTCTAGAAATAATCTAAGCAATAAGCTACAATTTTAGCAATTACAGATTTACATTTAGTGAACAAGTTAAAGCAGTTAAGTCTGTTTT
This sequence comes from Trididemnum nubilum, assembly GCA_963965965.1. Lineage (NCBI taxonomy): Eukaryota > Metazoa > Chordata > Ascidiacea > Aplousobranchia > Didemnidae > Trididemnum > Trididemnum nubilum. The sequence goes on along the minus strand of OZ014471.1, from coordinate 13,001,928 downwards.
TGCAATTCAGGAAGTCACAAATGGGTCACCAAAAAATCGAAAATCGTGAAATAAAAAGATCTTCAAAAACAGCTACCACTACATAACGAGTAAAATAATATACCTCATCACATAACAAGGTTTCGTTCCCACTCACTCAATAAAGTGTTCAACAGCTGACGGCAGAGCGTTCGAGTACACCATACAAAACATAAATGCTTAAGAGTTCAAAATGCTACAGCTAGAATCTTTACTGATGTAGGGTTTCTGGTTTATAGTATTCGTTTTATTTTTCTACACCAATGTCAATAAGTTAGCTTCTGCAACTGAAACGGTAGACTCGGGTTCAATTCCCGGTCGGATGGAACCAAAAACTACAGCATCTCAGCTTGGTATTCAACAAAAAAGGACGGTGTGAAACCTCAACTGTGTGTGGTAGACAGGTGACAGGTTGATCCAGTGATCCAAAGTTTTTCGCTGTCTTCTGGCTAAAGACACTTAATGAAAGACAATCTAATCGCAATTTGTGTACGAGTGCGCAATACAATTAAGACAAAGTATAATTGTAATTAAATTAACTAAAAGCAAAAAAATCCAAACAGATGTGCCTCAACCCAAACAATTTTATCCAAAGCATCTTGAACAAGCTTTTAGTAGTAGGATCTACAATTGAGTGATTTGTCAAAAAACAATAAACGTGCAAAAGAAACAATGAGCAGTTTAACTTTTATTCAATATTTATTGCTCATAACAACCAAACGAAATGTTAAATGTAATGAAGAACATCGAGGAACTTTTCCAACATAAAAAGGTAACGCTTTGTTTTTTCTCGTCAATTTACCGCTGACCATAGGACATTATGATAATAATGCACAGTTTACCTCGCAAAAACCCAAGCAAATGAAATCAAACCTTTCAGTATACTCGCTGTAATACGTTAAAGCGTGTGACGAGTTGGTAGGGCTTATCTCCGCGCCTGCAACACAGTACAGTACTGTATCATTAACATAAATGATAAAAACGTAAAAATTATTTTAAAATTAGTTGCAAATGATCATATTGCTATTATACGAAATAAGCAAGTAAAAGAAAACTAATTAAAAAAAATGAATACACCAAAAAGAGCAAAACCTCAATCTTCAAACAGAAAGGATCATTTTACTAATAACTTAACACATGCAAGCATCATCTACAGTAGTTAATGTTGAGAGATGTTTTATGTTGCTGCTCTGATACTACTTTGTTGCTGCGTTGAGACTATTATGTTGCTTATATTGCTGTGTACTTTTCATTTGCGTCATTATATAATTTGTACTAACTTGAGTCACGCCACATGGTGGCAGCGGTGTAAGAAATGTCTTTTCAAATCTCACTGCCAGAACAATTTAATATTGATCAGCCTGAAAATTGGGCATCGTGGATTCGTTGATATGAGCGATACCGCCTAGTATCTAAGTTGAGCAAAGAGCAGGAGAAAAGTCAAGTCAACATGCTGATGTATTTACTTGGCGACAAAGCTGACAGTATCTTGAGTTATTTCTGTTAAGTAAAGAGCAGTCTAATTTGTATGATACGATTAAACAAGAATATCAAGATTACTTCAACGTGCGGCATAATGTCATTTATGAGAGAGCAAAGTTTAACTTTAGGAAACAAGAAGTTGGCAAGTCAGTAGATGACTTTTTAACATCGCTACATACGTTAATAAAACCTGCAATTACGGTAACCTTCGAGAGGAGATGATTTGCGACCGTATTGTTGTTGGAATTTTGGACAAGTCGCTTGCTGAAAGACTGCAACTAAACGTGGCATTAACCTTCGATGGATGCATTAAACTTGTGAGAGGCACGGATGTTGTGAAAAAACAGCAAAAACTGTTAGCTACGCATGCCAACGATTTTGCAATTGCGGGCATTCAAAACATTTCGAAAGCGCGTGCATCGCCTAATAATAACAATCAATTATGCAGTTGGTGTGGCGCAGCTCGACATGCCCAAAAATTCTGTCCTGCACTAAAAGCTACTTGCTTCAATTGTGGAAAAATTGGTCTCTTCAAAAAAGTTTGTCAAAACAAAAGCGTGAAACTGGTAATGGTGTATGGTGAAGAGCATGATGACTCAGCTGAAAACTCCGATCGCACAAGATTTTTCTTGGAAAAAGTTAAATCGACTAATGAAAATCAACTTGATCAGCGCAGAATCTCCCTTCGAGTCAATGATGTACCAATGGTGTTTCGAATAGATACAGGTGCAGATGTGACTGTGATAAGCAAACAAGCATTCAACAGTTTGTCTTACGTCAGTTTGCGTTTGACAAGCGAGACTTTGTCGGGACCAGAAAGACAACAATTGACGGTTAGAGCGAAATTTAATGCAAAAGTTACTCATAACGGATTGCCTTCATGTCAAGACATTTTTGTTTTAAAAAGTTTGTCTCAACCTCTTTTGGGATGATCTGCTATTTAAGCTCTGAACTTGGTTTTCATTGTAAACAATTTCGGCAATGGCAATGCTTCAAAATATAGAGACAACTAAATTTCCGTCCTTATTTTAAGGACTTGGAAAGTTTGGAGAAGAATATTCTTCTAAAATGAACCAAGAATTTAAACCGTTTGGCTTGTCAACTCTTCGCCATGTTCCTCTGCCTCTACAAAATGAAGTAATCAAGCAGTTGAAGGAAATGGAAGATACGGGATTTATTTCACCAGTAACATCACCCACGGAATGGTGCTCAGCTAGCATGGTTGCGGTTCCCAAAAAATCCGGTAAGATCAGAATTTATGTCGATTATAATCATCTCAAAAAGTTTGTTTGCCGTGAAAATCATATTTTACCGGCAGTTGATGAAACTTTAGCAAAATTGGAAAATGCCAAATTTTTTACCAAACTAGACGCTTATTGAGGATTTTGGAAAATTCCCCTCGGTGAGCAATCTAAAGATTTGACCATCTTCATAACTCCTATTGGACGTTTTCGTTTTAACAGACTGCCGTTTGGAATTTGCTCTGACCCAGAATATTTTCAACGAAAAATGTATGAAATTGTGGGAGAAATCCCTGGTGTGGTTTGCCATATGGATGATGTGCTGATTTTCGGAAAAGATTCAAACGAACATGATTCTCGAGTAAACGTTGTTCTTAAAAAATTGCAAACGGCAGGAGTCATCCTGAATGATAAGTGCAAAGTTCGCCCAAATCACAATTAAATTTTTGGGGCACATTATTGGCCAAGAAGGAGTGCAGTTAGATCCTGAAAAACTTTCTGCTATAAACCTTTTTGAACCTTCTAAAGCTGTAAAAGGCGTAAGACGCTTTTTGGGTATGGCTAATCAGTTGGCAAAATTTCTACCAAATCTATCAGAAATCGTTTCACCTTTGAGAAAACTCTTATGTAAAAATGTGTTTTGGCACTGGAGTGATAGCCAACAACATTCGTTTGAAACAATAAAAAAAAATCTTACAACGATTTCTACGTTACAACAATTCCTATGATACCCCAAGCCATCAAAATGACTGGTGCCTGAAACCAGCGACTGGTGCATAAAAATGACTGGTGCCTAAAAAAAGACTGGTGCCTAAAAAAGCCAGTCACCCATACGAGTGTATTGCTTTGCTTACGTACAGGTCCACTCCCTTACAAAGTGGACACAGCCCCGCGGAGCTGGTGATGGGTAGAAAACTTCTCTCTACTCGACCGATTCTGCCTAATCAGTTGAAACCCAGCTGGAAGACGTTGAGAGGTTTTAGAGCCAAAGATAAACATATCAGGGCTCAACAAAAACGCAATTTTGACAAACGTCACCGTGTTCGTGATATTCCATTTTTACATCCGAACACATATGCTTGGATTGATACCCTGACTTCCGGTCGTCAGCCTGGTGTTGTCCAACACTCTCATCATACTCCTAGATCGTACATCGTAAAAACCGAATCGAATGCTTGGTCGCCATTGCGTAGGAACCGTCGGCATATTACACCATTGCCTTCACAAAGCAATAATCGAATCTCTCCTAGCCCTACTTCATTCGATGAGAGGAATGCGGGTAGATCTATTCCGTACATGACTAGATACGGAAGAAAAGTTGTGCCGCCTAAACGACTTCAATTGCAAAATGGTTTTGAGTGTATACCGTTACTGCTTTGTTCAGTATCGCTTGTTAATGTGTTATGTGCTTATGCTTCTATGTTTAATCTAGCATTATGTGACTGGTGCCTCAAACAGTGGATCCTTGAACGGCAGGATGTAGAGAGATGTTTTATGTTGCTGCTCTAATTCTACTTTGTTGCTGCGTTGAGACTATTTTGTTGCTTATATTGTTGTGTACTTTTCATTTGCGACATTATATCATTTGTACTAACTTGAGTCACGCCACAGTTGGAATGACGTCAATAAATAAAAGAAATTTACTAAGTAAAAGACTTTAAGGAAACAACTAAAGTAGTTAAAAATTTCGAAAACGTGAAGCAAAAAATATCCTAACATATGCATCCTAAACCAAATGTTATGATCCTAAGCATGTTCAACTAACTTTCAGTAATAGCATTAACAAACTAGTGATTTCTTAAAAAACAAAAAATGATAGACGTGTTCAATGTTCTCTGATTAGTTTTGTTTTATTCTCATATATCATTGTAAAAACTGAACAAAATGCTAAATGTAATGAAAAACATCGAGAAACTTTTCAAACATAAACAGGTTTTGTTTTGTGCTTTCACGTCCAACTTCATTCTTTCTTCCTTGTTGCTCTTTCTCATCTTTTAGCTTGCAAAAATAAGCAAAAACTAGTTCGTCAATGGCAATTTTTACACCACGCCCGCTTTTCCATTAAACATTCAACATATTTAACAGCACCGATATCCCAAACAAGTTGGTCGCCCATCTTTGTATTGAATACTTTACGTCGTGCAAGTTCAACATCTTTCAACCTAGGTGGAGAATTCTTCAACGAAACATACCCAACCACAATAGGAGCTTCGGGATATTGTTGCTTGCATCTGGACGCTTGCTGTTTCACCCTACCAATAAAGGTAGCAAAATCAATCCATCAACCTACAATGCACACATCACAGTGGTTCATCGGTCCTTCTGAAACAATTATTCTTACATTTTGGTTATCGATAGTTAAATCAATGGTAATTCAACCATATCTACACCTCTCAACTTTACATCCAAAATTTTTGAGAATTTCACCAAATACTGTTAAATGATATAGGAAGAAAACAGAATAATTGCAGCATTTAAGTGTAACTAGCTCTATATTCATTAGCAGGCGCGTAGCCAGAATTTCGCAATGGGGGCTGTTTTGGGGGTCTGGGGGCGGAGCCCCCAGTGCACGAAAATTTTGCGTTTTTTGCAGAAATAACTTAAATTTTAGAGCTATTTTATTAAAAACTAATGCTTTTAAAACGTGGCATAGAAATTGGCAGCGCAACATGATTCAACTGGTTGCATTAATGGGCTATGTGGGAGGTGGCTAATGATAACATTGCAGTTCTCTTGTTTACATGCTGGTAAATCATAAAATCTTATTATTCAATAAAACTCACTCGGAGTAAACTATTCCGTCTGTATTTTACAAAGAAAAATAATTGGGAGGGGGCTAATGGAAAGATATTTGAGAGAAGTGGTTGGTAATTAACTAACACTGAATAGCCCCCTCTTCCCCTTAATCCTGAGTTTATAATATATTTGTTGATGAAACCTATGTTTGGCGTTTTTACACTAGCGATCAAATATGATAGTTTATATATTAATAGTTTATATTTTTACACTGCTTCATCATGACAATGCTCCAGCTCGTAATACCTTGGGAATTCAGGAGTTTCTTGGCAAAAATATTATTGCTGTACTGGAGCAACCACCCTACTCTCCAGATCTGGCCCAATGTCACTTCTTTTTGTTTCCCAAACTCAAGGAAGTCATCAAAGGAACTCGTTTTCAAGATTCAAAAGCCATTAAAACAACCGTGACGAGAGAGCTCCGAGCGATCCTGGAAGAATCCTTCCAGGAGTGCGTGGAAGCGTGGCAGAAGAGATTGGAAAAGTGCATTCGAGCCCAAGGAGATTACTTTGAAGGCGATTCGTTGTAAAATTTACTTGTCAAATAAAATATTTATAGACCCAGTTCCGTTATTTTTCAAATACGCATCATATTTCACGAACACCGTCAATATCCCGAACAAGTTGTTCGCCCATCTTCCTATTCAATACTTTTTGTCGTGCAAGTTCAAGATCTTTTAAATCAGGTTGAAAGCTCTTCAACTCAGCACTCCCAATCACAATAATAGCTTTGGTATATCGTTGAGTGCACCTGGGCGCTTATTGTTTCACCTCACCAATAAAATTAGCAGAATGAATCCTAGATTTCACAAGCATTATAGTGGTTTATTTGTCTTCCAGACACAACAATTAAAACAAACTTAATGGCGTATTTAACGAAATCACGATATCAGGCTTTGTATCCATAATTCTTGCAAAGAAATTCACGATGTAAATAAACGTCAAAACCCCTACGACAATAATCGAGGCAGTTAATTATTTCTTCGTTCATTATTGTAATTACTGTACGTACGTTAATGGACAGTTATAAAATCCCTTTTATATAATCTAAACAAAAGATCAACAAAACTACAGATTTACATTAAACAAACCAAACAAACCAAAGCAATACTTAATTTGCAAATAAATAAATCACACCAATGAAATCTCTGAGTGAGAGTGATAAAAGCAGGTTATATTGCAATTAACTGTATATCATTTACGATTATTATCTTGAGTCAAGCATTCACTTTTCGTCGTATAAATTTTTCTTCAAAAAATGGCTCCACATTTAACTCTTGAAGAAAATCACAGCCTCAAAGCAATCACAGACTGTGATAACTATGCGTCATTCACCAAAATTTAGCTGACTATATATATACAAAGAATGTGAATAAAACATTAGAAATCACTTCAAACGTAATTGCAAACGATTACATTGACATAATAAGTAGTTAAGAGCTGATACAAAAAAGTTTACCCTTCGCGACAAAAACAAAAAAACATGAATCCAACAAAAAAGCCAAACTTAAACGCTCAAAAAAAGATGTCGTGAACTGCCACTCAGCAGAGGCAAAAAGTATTTAGCTTAAATGACGCCAATAAACTAAACAAAAGTAAGTAAGTAAAATTTTGAATCTTAATCTGTTCAAGGATTAAACTTACCCAGTGACTTTTAAAACGTAACAAACATACAGTGTACGTAGCTAAATGAATGAAGCACAATAAAACAAAGTCAAATTTAGATTATCGAACGATTGTGTTTTTGACCTACTCGGTTTTTGATAAAAAAAATTTGAGATTTTTACGTCTCAGACTTCGAACATAAATTCGGGTCATACCAAATCGAAAGAAGCCCAGCGAACACGAACGCGCCATGATGCTGCATCCGTCGGATTTTTTCACACGATTTTTGATGTAACTGAGCTGTTGTATTTTTTTTTACTGTTTCGTTATTAATTTCTGCAATTTTTTCAAATTTTTTTGCACTGTGCACTTTGTGCAGTATCTTAACATTCAATGTTTTCGATGCTTTAAAAATAAAACATACGTATTGTTAACTTTTTTTTTTTTCATCATCATAGATAAAAAACCCTTCATTAAAATAAAACGCAGTCTATTTCAACCCATTTTTATTTAGGGCATACAGTACAGTTTATGGTGTAAAATAGTAAAAAAATACTTTACAACAGTTGTTTTCTAGACTTGGAACAGATTAAAATTATTTACATTATTCTAACGAGAAAAATTGTTTCGGATTTGGAACAAATCACTTTTTGAACAACCTTCTTGAACAGATCAGATCATCGATAAGGTAAACATATGCGTGCCAACCAAATCAATATTATTTTATGTAAATAGTAACATCAACAAAAAAAGTAAAGATTAGCAGCAAATTAGAATCAATAAATTTTCATTCAATGATTGTCAATCTAAAACTATAGGTTTTCGTGTTTCGACCAGTAACTTAGGCCACCTTCACGGCTAGCATTTAGAAGCATAAGTTATTCATCTATACAATTTATTATTGTACGTTTGAGCTATCGCGACGCGTTTCGACCTTGCTCAAGGATCTCATCAGGCGAAAAAATGAACAAAAAAAGTAATTTGTAAAAAACAAAACAAGAAAAGTGCTAAATGATCAATGAGTAATTTTACTGTTATTTTATGTTTATTGATCATAGCGAATGTTAAATGTAATGAAGAACATTGAGAAACTTTTCAAACATAAACAGGTTTTGTTTTGTTCTTTCTTGTCGAACTCCATCCGCTTCTTTTCTCTCTTTTTCCAGGTCTTCATTGTCTTTCAGCTTGCAAAAATATGCAAAGACTATTTCATCAATAACAGTTTTTAAACCGCGAGAGCTTTTCCATGAATATTCAACATATTTAACAGCACCATCAATATCTCGAACAAGCTCGTCGCCCATCTTCCTATTGAATACTTTTCGTCCAGCAAGTTTAACATTTTTTAACCTAGGTGGAGAATTCTTCAACGAAGCATACCCAACCGCAATAATAGGAGTTTCGGGATATTGTTGCTTGCACTTGGACACTTGTTGTTTTACCCCGGCAATAAGGTTAGCAAAATCAATCCACCAACCTGCAATGCAAACATCACAGTGGTTCATTGGTCCTTGCGACACAATTATTCTCACATTCCTGGCATCGATGGTTAAATCAATGGTAATTCCACCATATCGACGCCTCTTAACTTCACATCCAAAATTTTTGAGAATTTCACCGAATGCTATTAAATGATGAAGGAAGAAAACAGAATACTTGCAGCATCTAATTATAACTTCCTCTGTATACATTCGTGTAACCAGCTTATTGTATTACTACATTTTACTCCATGCAAATCTAAACAAAATATCAACAATGTTAAAACTATATCTTTGCGTCAGATAAACCAAGCAAAGTTAGGCTTTTGCATTCGTCGCAAAGAAACAAATTAAGATAATAGAACTAAAATTCGACGAACGTGGAAAAATAAAAAGTGGACTTTCAGGAATAATCATCCCTTTCAAAATAGACCGATGATGTTCATCATATCGAATTCCTCCTGTCACCTGTTTCAAGCAAATACTCTGCAGATGACACCACAACATTACAACAACCATACACGCCTTACAGTTACATCAACACAATAGCAAAAATGATAGAGTTAAAACAACTGTAGTTACAACTCTGCAAATGTTGCGTGGCTAACTTTTTATCATTTATGATATTGTGAGGTAAGTACTCATTATTCTGTTCTACATATAGTTAGCAAAGCACTGTATAAGCAGAGAATATCTTATCATAAAGAATTTCAAAGCTACCTCCGGTTTTGCTGGAATATTCAATATATTTCACAAACGCCATCAACAACCCGAACAAGTTGTTCGCCCATCTTTCTATTCAATACTTTTTGTCTTGCAAGTTCATGATCTTTTACATCAGGTTGAAAGTTCTTCAACTCAGCACTCCCAACCACCATTATAGCTTTGGTATTTCGTTGATTGCACCTGGACGCTTATTGTTTTACCTAGCCAACAAAATTAGCAGAATGAATCCTAAAACCCTCAATACAAAAACAGAAACACTACAGAGCTTTATTTGTCTTCCAGACATAGAGATTAAAACAACTTCAATGGCGTATTTAACGAAATCATGATATCAGACCTTGTATCCACAATTCTTGAGAAGAAATTCAGGATGGAAGCAAACGTCAAAACCCGAAAGACGATAATTGTGACAGTTAATTATTTCTACGTTCGTTATTGTAATATCGTTAATGTACAGTTACAAAATCCCTTCTATTTAATCAAAACAAAAGATCAACAAAACTACAGATTTACTGTACTGTACATTAAACAAACCAAACAAACCAAAGCAATACTTAATTTGCAAATAAATAAATCATATCAATGAAACCTAATAATGATGGTGATAAAAGCAGGTTATATTGCAAATAACTGTATATCATTTATTATTATCTTGAGTCAAGCATTTACTTTTCGTCGTATATTTTTTCAAAAAAAATGGCACCACATTT